>JAYMFT010412844.1:0-18129 GCA_038088735.1 Panulirus argus | reverse complement strand
TATATTTGATCGCTGTTTCCCGCGTCAGCGAGGTAGCGCTTGGAAACAGACGAAGAAAAAACCCCATCCCCCCGCATACACACATATATACTTACATGCACACATATTATTATTATTATTGTTACTATTATTATCATGTAATTTGCATATATGCATGAATATTTCTTAATAAGATCTAGTAAATCATTAAACTTCCTCGACCCAATTGTAATAAAAAATATATATTTGAAATTTACTTTTCAATACCAGCAGAATCCTACCCACAAACAACAAATCCAGTGAATGTAATGTTTCACCAAGAATCGCATTAGAAAGAGAAGATTACATTGTAATTTCTGTTGCTCATTCATGTCGTCCGGTGTAATTTATGGGTGTAATTCACCTTCCCTCTCCTCCTCCCCACCCTCCCCCAGTCTCCCCCCCCCCCAAACACACACACACACACACACATTGGCCAGGTCACAACAGCTGCCCCAGTGCAACGCCGCTGTGATACCATCCCTACCCGTACCCCCGCTGACTCTTTGTTATTTCAAGCGTAATTTGAATGTTTAATATGCGTGGAGCGCAGCGGCGGTCGGTTGGTTGGTTATAACAAGTAACGATCCGTCATATCACAGAGCTGGGTATATATATTACCGGGTATATGCTAGAGGGGAAAGGCGACTACTGAGGTTGATAGAAAAGAAAAGGGAAAATATTTGGGAAAGGTTTGAAGTGAAACTTTTAAGACCTGAAGAAATTTCAAGTCTGTGTGTATTGTACGCAGGAGTTTCCAAATGGTTCTCACGGATGATTTTTTTTTTTTCAAAAGACTTTTGGAGTTCATAGTGTAATACTGGATTATGATCTGGACCCTCATTTTCTTGACGATGAAGGAGACTTGTGTCTCACAAATCATACGAACGTGTAATTATTCATTTTAGGATTTAATTGGAGAAGAAGAGAAATTGAAACTTTCACTGAACAATATTCATTGGTGAAGATATTTTGCATTCTCTGCTTTCGTAGCTCCCTTTTAGCCTGTGCTTTTTAATGAGACAGTTGGCACTGAACATCGTTTTGTTAAATACAACACAAAATTACTGATTATTTTGGGAAAGATTAGCATTCTTTTAGAAACAGATATATTTGACCAATTCGTGACAATTCTATTTTCATTAAAGAACAGAAGAAAAAAATTAATTCCAACATAACATTATCGTGAAGTCTATTTTTTAAAGGTAATGGTCAAACTACCAAGTAGTCTCGTTAAGTCACAAGTTAACTACTCTATTGTAAGAGCTGCAGTTTATGACACTATTCAACCGTCTAACAATATTTATGAGAGGATTTTGTCTTGCTTGTCTCTTTCACAGTCTTTGAGAATGTATGCTTCGGGAGGCGTTTGAGGTACCAGGTGGTGTTCAGGGGCGCTAGGTGGTGCTTAGAGGTTGCTAGGTGGCCCTTGAAGGGTGCAAGGTGGTATTCAGAGACGATAGGTGGTGCTTAGAAGTTGCTAAGTGGCCCTTGAAGGGTGTTAGATGGCCCTTGAATGGTGCTAAGTGGTGTTCACGGTTGGCATGATGGTGCTTGGAGGCTGTAAGGTGCGCCTCGAAGCGGTGCTCAGGAGCGGTGCTTGGGTTGCAAAATGTTGCTACCGGACTCCCCCTGCTTGTGGTTACTCCGCGAGGGGAAAAGTCACCTTCGGCGAGGTTGTATCATTGGCGCAGTCTCGTTCAAGAACTTACCTCTCCAAAAGAATCCATCCCGTCCCTGCTACTGATTGTAGCGTAATCCTGAAGCTGTAGAAACCCCTTTAGGAGGGGGCTTTGGGGTTTGTATAATGCATAGAGGATGCGAGGTGGTCCTCGACGTTAGGTGATTCTTGGAAGGTGCTTGATTGTGATCAAGGGATAATCGATATGCTGGACAGTGTTTAGGGTAGCCAGACGCTGTCCCTGTGGTACCAAGTGGTGCGTGGATGAGCTGGGTGATGCTCAGAACTCTGGAAGGGATGGGGACGGGTCTATTGGCTTTTCGTTACGGCTCATCGCTTTCGAAAGAATACCAAGTCGACTCCTGACACTTTCCTAGTTCACATATCATTAGGTCCTCAGCCAACACCATCTTTTTCCCCTTCAGTTCTCCCTCTTCTCATCTTCTCTTCTCTTTTCTAATCCGACATTTACTGTATTTCATACATTCCCTCTCCTTCTCTTCATCATTTGCATTCGTCTCATCCACTTCACCCTTCAAGAATTTCGAGCAACGAGTGTATAAATCAAAATTAATTTTCCAGTTCTTCCTCTCCCCTTCTCTCCTGCCTCTTCACCTCCTATCGCTTCACTTCCCCTCGCCTTTCTACTCTTCTTTTCCTCTCCTTTCCAGCCCTCTCCTTCTCTCCTCAAACCCGTCCTCCTCTCTCCGTTGTCCTGCTGACTAACTAACACTGCATCACGTTGAACAACGAGCGCCAGGTCAAATTTATTACCTGGGAAAAAGAATTTATACGATCGCCTAAAAATACTAACTTCAACCTCGGGAAATTGCCCCAAAGGCTCCTGTAAACTCCAGAGCTAATCTTCGAGTGAGATTCTGCAAATATCTTAAAAGTATCTAAGATATCCGAATCCTTTTAGCTGACCTGGTAGTCGATTTCAGGCGGTGTCGAATACCATAAAGAAGGTTCCAAATCTCCATAGATAAACAGGTGTGAATTAGCACTTTATATTCAAAATGCCTCCACATGTCTTTACACTCTTAGATACAATTTGGAGACTTTGAAGTTATCGTGATACAAATTGTTTCAAACTCAGAGCTAGGAACAGAATGAAACCATATCTTTTAGACAAAGCTGAAATGACTTAAGATATTTCTTCAGGGAGCTGAAATTTCATGTCTGAATAGAAGCGTAAATACGAAATACCCTCAGGAACTCCACAGGGCGAACAAGAATGGAAAACGGTGAGCACCAAAACAAAAGACTGTGGTCACTAAGCGATCGCATATTCATGAAGAGGAGTAGCGTTCTTGAGGCTGTATCTCGCCCACGTTATTGTCTTCTGTCGATCATGAATTACGTCATAACTTACGATCCAATTACCTTCCGAGAACGGAGCCTAATGTATGCAGCTGAGGCCGCTTGCAAGACAAGGCAGATGGACCAGATAAACGCTGCTGTAGTCGTGTCCTTCGCTACTACTACTGCTGCTGCTGACGCAGCTGCTACTTGCACCTGCGCCTCCGCTACGTAGGTATTCACGAGAACAGCCACAGCAAAGACAACAATGCCTCCACTGACAAAAACAACAGTTGCTGTTAATGCTACTTCTTTTACGTGCTTCTGCTACTACTACTAATTATACTACTAGTAATAATGATAATGATAAAATAAAGATAATAATAATAATTATAATAATTATAACTGATAATAATAATAATGATAATACAAATAATAATAATAATAAATATAATTAACAACACCACTCCTTTTACTACTAGTACATCTACATATGCCACTTAACTATTACTGTTACAGATTATACTTGGTGTTACTTCTGTTACTGCCACAAGTGTAGCACCCTAGAACACGACTCTAGATCAGCATTCAGCTGCCTCATCACCTACGCCAACACCACTGCTATCTCGATCAGGCACCCACCACCGCTATTAAACTATCACTACCATCACCTCTGTCTCCTCCATCACCACCACCAGAGGCAGACAAGGAGCACGTCCACTAGCTAGAGAACCTGGAGGCCAAACACGTGTGGATGGGAAATGTCATGTACTGCGGGTTCTGTTGCAGAAAGCAGGGACGTCCTCGACATCCGGCTGCCCCCAGGGCAGAGTGCTGTGTCGCCACCCAACCTCCCGAGGGATGGTGACGAGAAGAGAAGGAAGGAAAAATAAGATATCAAGTAGGATGAGGTTGATTCGAGGTAGATGAGAGGAAAAGGGAGATAAGAGTAAAAGTAGAAGGACAGACAATACGAAGAGTAAAACGCAACTAAGCCACAGTCTCATCTTAGGACTTACGGTAGAGACATACCCCGAATGGACTGCTGATGGAAGGAGTGTTGACGTAGAGTTTGTGCATCAGATGTCAGACCCGACTGACAGCATATCCGACAATTCCTGTGATACCTGGGGATAAGAACAAGCAATTGACGGTAGACCAGACAAGCGCAGAAGAACCATAGAAAGACAAGAGACGCGGAAGGGACGGGAAGCTGACATTACGCGAAACTACCAGCCACCAGAAAGTAGAGAAGAAACGTGGGGGTTTGTACCAGAACAAGAGACACTAAGACTCCGCCACTGATAAATGTGATGAACCATAAGAAAACATACCCCCCGTGCGCGACGATCCGTGTGTACACAGGGCTGTGGAACCCGATATGGGGAAACTCATCACAAAGAGTCGTACCATTTCCATCCCTCGCTGAGCTAGAAATTCGAGCCGGGAGACGGTCGTGGCTTTTGACAGACTGGGAGGTCATTTAGGCGGCCATAATGCAAGGTACAGTTGTCCTCCTGCCGTATAGGACGGGGCCAGTGTCCTGCCACAATGGTTGGACTTGATGGATGGTTACCTTACGCAGGACCCGGCCGCTCTCTGATGGCCCTCCGTGTTTACGGGACGTCCCCTTCTATGTACACCATCATCCTCATCCGCCTTTGTTTTGTCTGCTGCTTTGAGGGACTCGGAAACCTCCCTCCTCCTCCTCATTCTCCTCTTGCGGGTATTTTCGTCTCCTGATTCTAAGTTTGGTGAGGGTTTATCAAGGCTAATTAGCTTGGGGTATTCGATTTCTTTACGACTTACCATTTCTTAGTTTGTGATCTTACTGTAGGCGATGGCTCACTGGTTTTGATGACCTTAGGGCCTGCTAGTTTCTTAGGTGGTTTCATGCATTATTTTTTCGTCTTTTGATTTCTTTACTCCAACTTAGCAAGAATTATTTACAATGCTTTTAAGTAATACAGGTAATTTATGTTGTAGCGTATATTCTGAGAACAAAGGCTGCAGAGGGAACTAATCCCAGCCTTTTGCAGCATGTGGTAAATTTTTTTTTTGCGCATCAGAAACGATAATTCTGTCAAAGCAAAACTACGCCGGTCGCAAGTTTATGTGCGCCTTCATTCGTAACGAAAGCTAGAATACTCGCGATAACTGCTGTCCATGAGCATTTCATGGGAATGACATCATTGCACTTATTACCATGGGCATTACGTTTGGTACTAAGGAACACAGAAACAGTAATGAAACTCACGAAATATACTGACCCTCCGTATTGTGATGGTAGCTGTTATGCCAAAGGCAGGATGGCTTAGGCCCCTCTTCATGTAGAATGAGTCTCGGGTTCTACCTCTAGCTGAGGGATTGTCTCAGGATTCCTCTAATACAGACGCAAAGAAAATTCCACGATGAATTTTCATGCCCCAATCTGACTGCAGTGTAAAAAGCAAATCACCAGAGCAACTTCATCCAAGACATCCTCACTGCACTTTCCCACCAGAGCGTCTTCGGGTCGTATGTCTCCCCCGTATCATCCCAACATCACAGATCTTCTCGCTCTTCAGAGCATCATCCGAAGAACTTCCCCTGACACGTATATCTAGATTTAACGGAGAATTCTTCTGCCGCACTCCCTTGTGACCAGAGAAAGTTCAGAATATCCCTGGCCCGTAATTCCGAAGCCTTTGTTGGTGCTTCAAGCAGGGAACGTCCCTCAGCAAGCCACTGTCACATCAATTTCTGTTCTCGAGAAAGTTTCGTTCGCCTTGAAGCCCAGTGTGTTGAAGCTTGTCCTGCAACCTCTCTAACCAGATAGCGATCAGTTCGTTTCACTTAAATCTTATGAGGCTTCAACGCTGACTGGCTTTAAAAGCCTCGCGATAGAACTCGCCGCCAGCGCCGCCACTATTGGTAAAGAAGATCTCCCAGCAAATCTTTATTTTGGTATTTCAGCAAATCCTATCGTTTCCCCTCCAAGATAAGACATTTCTTGTTAAATCCTTGCATCAAACTCTCCTCGTTTTGCCTGTCCTATCAAAGGAAAGTTTAGGGTGAGTCTCTATAACGGTCATTCAGTGTCCCTCTCAATTGTTCCATCAAGGAACACCTCCCAGTAGCCCATGATGCGTCCTTCAATTAGGAAAACATCTTGTATTCTTCTGCTGGAGTTTCAAAAGGTCACAGGGTTTCTTTTGCGCCTCTCCTTCTGCCTAGAAATATTGCAGAATTTAGTCACTTTACCACCGGCTTTGTAGACAAGAAAAGCACCTGGTGGTTTGATTCTACCATGGATTCCTCTATCCAGTAGTTACGACCCTCCAGCGGTATACAGGACCACCACCAATCCAGTGCTATACAGGAGTAGAGGAACCCCACCCCTTTCAGTGCCACTATACAGGAGTGGAGGGAACCTTCCCCTCTTAGTGTTGCAACAGCAGGTGGGGCTGCTCCAGTCAAGCACACAGGCCACACCACGTACCTTGTGTAGCTTTGTTACGCCCCACCTGCCGTATATCATGGCAGCCCACGCCCGCCAGCAGCACCAGCAGGAGCAGCAGCATCGAGGATCTCCTGAAGCTGTGCCAACCACAGTGCTGTGTGAGGGGGAGGAGGTGGTAGGTGGAAATGGCGAGGAGGCATGTATCCGAACTGGGAACAGTATGTATACGCCATATGTATGACAGATGAGAGGGAGACTACATGTGTAATGGTAATTGGCGTATAATGTGATTGGAAAGGGTGTATGTGATTAGGAAGGGTGTGTATGATTTTGTTTGTGTGTAGGTGATTTAAGAAGTGTTTGTGATTAAAGATTGTATAAGTAATCGAAAAAGGATTTGTGTGACTGAGTTTTATGATCAATTGAGAAGAGTGGATGTGACTGTGAATGGAAGATATTCATAGTGAAGAGTATGTATGGTAAAATTAGGGTATATGTGAAAATAAAGACTAAGTGGCGTTGAAGACTTGACGTATGTGATGGTGAACGTAGGGTGTAGGCTATGTTTGGATGAGGGCACAGTGTATCTATTGGTGAACGGAAGGAGTCGTATGATAGTGAAAGGAGGGTGTGTATTGCTGGTGAGATAGAGGTGATGGTGAATGAAGGAGTCATGTGATTATATGTGTGGTGGTGTAGGGGAGCGCATGAGGGTGTATTGTGCATTTGGAGGTAAGGTAAGGTAGGTAAGGGTAAGGAACGTATAAGTAATGTAGGTATAGGTAAGGAAGGTAAGAGCCATGAGAGTAGATGGTGCTTAAGACTGTCGTCAATTCATTTGCTATTCCATTAGTCGCTATTTCTTCGGATGATGTCGTTCGTGAGTTACATTCAAGCTTTACTTATGTTACAAGTTGGTGGAGACACGCTGACTAGGTTAGTGTTGGTTGTGGAGGCTGTATTTGGTTCTTTGGTTGTAAAGTGAAATTCTAAGATATGTTAAGTTTGCTGCATTTGCAAATCGTGGTTGTAAAACAGGTATACAGTTCGTATCCAGCTCGGCTGTTGGAGTGGGGGGGAGGGGGGAGGGGGAGAACCTCCAGACTCGTGCCAAATGCGGCGTGGCAAGGTGGTCGCTTGTCGCCCCGTCTGTTTAATGCATACAGGGATGAAGTGGCAAAAGGAACAAAGATACAAGTATGGCGAGTGGAACCAAGTTGAAAACTGTTAGTGGAGAATGAAGTTTGTAAATGTTGTCTCGTGCAGTAGCAGCAGCGGCAGAAGGAGAAGGAAGAGGAGGACAAGGAGAAGCAGCAGGAGGGGTTGCTGCCTCTCAGTGAACCCCACTGAAACAGTGTCGTTTCTTAGTGAAGCTTCGCTGAACTAGTGTCGTTTCTTTGGTGAAGCTGCACTTACCCAGCGTCCCGTCTTGGCGAAGCTGCACTGAACCAGTGTCGCCACACTCGGTGAAGCTGTACCGAACCAGTAGACCTCTGTGAACGAATATAACACTCGTGCGCGAAAGAGAGAATTTACATTTAAAGAGAAGTGAAAGTTGAAATATCTAAATGAAACGAGGTTGCTGGAACCTGTCGAACAGCCAAATTATCAGAGTAGTTAAAAGATAAGAACACCAGAGAAGTGCTGGGCGGCTGTTTTGGTGCCAGTGGTTAAAAGTGTGTGTGTGTGTGTGTGTCATTGCCTATTTGTACAGTACGGGGAGAGGTTTCTGCACTCGTAGGGCCTCATCACTTGTGTGTGTGTGTGTGTGTGTGTGTATGTACGAGCATGAACGTGTGTGCTGGTGCGTTATGTGACGTACTACCACAACTCACGAGTGCATGTAACATAAAGACTTGAGAATACACAGGTGGATCTCCCGCGGGAAGTGAAAGTTCACAACCCACCCCCCCCCCTCCCTCCTTCCCCCTCCTTCCCCCTCTCATCATGACCAACTCTCCCTCCCCTCCCCTTTCACCCTCTTCCCCTCTCACCCCTCCCCCGTCTAACCCCCCACCCCCCACCCCCATTCCTTCAGATACGACTTATCATTACTATCAAGGATAATCACTCAGGCACTTATCGCAAACGTGAATCTTAACAGCTGGAACAGGACGTGGATTATAGAGAATTTTTGCATTTAAGAATCCTTTCATCTTCGTATCTTCTAAAGGAAATCGTTCTTGATTGTTGAAGATGAAGGATGGTGAGGTCAGCCTTGAACCAGATCCTCAGCTGTAATGATACAGGAGAGGAAAAATTTTTTGGATGAATCAATCTTATTATCGAGGAGATTAATTTATTTGCTATAGCGTCGATACGAGGGTGACGCTACGGGGTGTCTGTGACCTGTTGTGAGTGTAATTACTATTTGTGTGTTACGGGGAGAGAGTTTTACATTCGTGTTGCCCCATCTCTTAACCTTGTATGTATTTACATGTCTTGAAATCTTTTAATATATGTACATGTATTTACACACGTGTATATATATATATATATATATATATATGTTGTGTGTGTGTGTGTGTGTGTGTGTGTTTACGTATGTCTGTCTGTCTGTAATTGTCTCTCTGTATGTTTGTCTGGCCGTCTGTATGGTTGTCTGTGCTCGTGCATGGGTGAGCGCGCGTGCCGCCACAGGAACGCGTCTATAGCCATCGACGCCCCTGCCTGCTCTCTCGCCAGGTGCTGACTCCGTCGTGTCCACCACTCCCTTCCTCCCTCCTGTTAGTTCCATCCCGATAGCCGCCCTTCTGTTAGCCACCCCATCCCTCCGTCCCCTCAGAGCCACCCACACCCCTCTGGCCGCCTCAACGGGTGGGGCTGGTGGTGTATAGATGACCCACCATCGCCCACCACCCCAGTTAATCAGATAATTGATGCATTTTACGCCCCGTCGAAAGGGGGATCCGTGACGGCGGAGGCAGCGCGGGGGGCGGCGGGGCGGGGCGGGCCGGCGGGGCCTTACCGACCCCCACCTCACAAAGAACCTCGTTTGTAATGGATGGTTTTTCGGGGCGAGGGGCACGTAATTCTCCCCCGCGCGTCGTTAACATGTTATTAACAATTCAACTTTGTGTAACCCCCGTCACCCCTCCTCGCGCACGGGTGAGTTAGTTAACAGCGGGCGGAGCGGCGACCACCAGGGGCCTCGGGTGTGTGTGTGTGTGTGTGTGAGTTACCGGCAGGGTTGTTTGGTAGAACTAGAAAGCTGGTCTTGTGCGACGTGGTCGTTATGGCTTGTTGAGAGCTGGTGGCTCTTCCGAATCGCTGCCTTTTGCATTGCCCGGCCCTTCTGATGCCTTGCCCCTCCGTTTCGCCGCCCTTGCGATCTCTTGCCATTCCAGTTCGTTGCCCTTAGCGACCTGACATCTAACTGGAAGAGATGGGCCTTGCTTTCCACCCTTGGACGGCTGTTTCATTCCTTCAGGACTGTTTATTTAACACTACCTGCTTTCCTTACCTACAAATCCTACCCAGTTGCATCACCGCTGCACTCTGTAATCCCCAAGTGCTGGCGACAAACGCTACAGTCTGCTACATGAGTGTCTCATGTAGCCTCTTTTTCATAGCCACCTCGGACAGCATGCCCCAAACTACCCCTTGCAATCCAAAGTGCAGTTCACGACTGTAGTGCTCTAGTCTCTGTGCCTTTCCAAGACGCAATAAACTGCTTGTTTACGCCATTGTTACTTTTCCTATCCACTCGTATTACTCTGTGATTACCCGTATTGATGTCTTTTGGCCCGTATTACTCACTGTGTACCCGTATTACCATCTGTCTGTCCATAATACTCTTTACTTATATTACTGTCTTATTACCTGTATTACCTGTCTGTCTATCCATGTTGCTGTCATTTTACCCGTATCGTCTGTATTTGACGCAAAGGATAATTATTACATATGTGTATTGTTGGGTTTAATGAACAATCGGCAAGTCGAGGCAATTAATAAGGAAGGTAGAAACCGCACCATACATGAAATTGGGAAAAGTGCGAGGACTGTTTTTATAAGAATTTACTTGTTTCCTCTTAAACCATAGTGCTTTTAGGGGCGGCGTTGGTAAACTGCCGGGTGTTGGAGGTTAGCGTTTAATAACCTTAGTTAGCAAGTAAATTGGCGTAATGCGGCAGCTAACTAACTATACACAGGGGAGGGCCACGCTCCATACTCTGTGTTAATATTAGCACAATGAGCTATACGTCGCGTAATGGCGTACATACAGTGAGAGAGGGGAAGAGGGGGGGGGGGGGTTTGCTTGGTCCTTTAATGTTTTTAACTTTTCCTTCACCAACAGTGTCAAGCCCCATATATCTTCCTCTCCCCCCCCCCCCTCCCCCATTCACCGCCACGATCAGGCCCCACATCTCAAGACCAAAGATGTACATATGGGCAGATCACAGTCCGTGTGCAAGACATTTTCTTGCGCCTTATTCTATTTCCAATGACTTATGGCTTACAAAGGAATATTGAAATTTCTTGAAGATTTTCCCCTTTAAGTAACTCCTTTTTCAGTCAAAAGTGTTAATTAAACTTCATTGGTAACGAAAGCGTTTGCATATGTTTTTTAAGCATCCTCCCCGTACAATATGTTAAGTCGTGTATTTTCTGCTAAATTTCCCTTAATTTTTCGTCTAGAACTTGGAAATGTTAGAGACTGTAACCAACTTTGTAATAATTTTAGAAATTCTCTCGTCTTCATGAAATTCAATAACTTTTCTCCGTTCATCGATATGACCCCTTTTAATCCAAAGATTCTAAGTTTAAGTAGTCGGAATTTAAGGAAATCGTTATGATTTCTGAGCATATTTTATATATATATATATATATATATATATATATATCAATAACCTTAAACACAGTATGTGCGTATTGCAAAAGTCTTGAGGAATACGGTTGTTTTAAATCGTCTTAAGGAATTCTTCATGACCCTACGTAGCTCAAGGAAATTCCAGTTAGCCTTAAGGTGGCCTAACGAGGTCGTAAGCGGTTCCAGGTGGCCCCCAGACAGCTATAGGCAAAGCCCTATTGTTTCGAGGTGCCTCGTAAAATAACCCCAAGTAGCCCTAAATATATTCAGGCGAACGTAGGTGCTCACAGGTAACGGTGAGGAATTCTAGGCGTTCGTAAATGTTTCCAGGTGGTTCCAGGCGAGTCACACGATCGTCAGTCTTCATCATACCGCCGGCGGGGAGGGTTTGCCTCGCGTGTGCCTGGAACGAACCCTCGCCAGAAATCATCATTAAATTCAGTTAGGTGCTGGCAGCTAGCCGCCTCCCCCCCCTCCGCCTTTCCCTCCATCCCCTCTCCACCCCCCCCCTCGACCACCACCACCACTACCCACATACGTCAGGGGGTCGTATATTCAAATTAAATCTTTTTTTTTTTTTGGGGGGGGGGGTGGTTTCCTGGAAAACCGTTTCTTTATAAGATGTAGCGTTCACAACGCTTCCACGTTATCAAAGGTGTTTGGACCTACTGTTCTTGAAGTCTGTAGTAGATTAGAAGTCTTTCATATTCACATTTAGGCCCCGGTCACACAAAGAAGTCCTCTTCGAAAAGTACAAGACCTGCTATGCACCAAAAGGCAGGTCTTAGCAGGTCCTATTAATGGAATATACTTTTCATTGAGGAATATTAAACCTTTTCATCGAAAGATAAAAGACAAAAGTACGAGTGTATACTGTAGGTACCTCAACAATAATCTCTATTGAGGATACGTGTATATATATTATAGCTATAAAGGTGATGTTTCATATAGCTTCAGCTACATGCCACGCTAGCCAACTAGATATTCGAGAATGACTTGAGACTTTCCAGTACCCACATCATTAGTCAATGATGCTCGCTTAAAGTAAAGTTCTATACGTTACTTTTTCCAAGGAGTGGAAAAAAGAAGAGGCGGGGAGGAAAGCAAAGCACTTCTCGCATGCTAAACTGTGTTTCAATGGCTTTTCCCAGTTAATGAACCCCGGCGCAGATCCGGACTTGCGTGGTAAAACAGTGAAAATTAACAGTAATGGTTCAAACAACAATTACTTTTTGTCCCGTGGGGGTACGAACAAGTAAACGAGCAAGGCTAATGACTGAACTGCCACTCTGACCTGCAATTAGCTCAGCAATATGGGTCGTAATGGCTTGCATCAGCCTGCCAAATTATGGCCAACTGTGGAAGTGCGATTACCAAATTATGAATAATTACACAGGACCTCCCACATGTGAATACATAAAAGGTATGCTAATGAGGCTTCTCTCTCTCCATCATGAGACGATGCTGATCTTCCGCCGCGGCTATTAACATGAAGTTTAAAATGAATAGTGCCTCGAAAAAGTCTTATTCGATTTTTTGATAGAATTAGATTTTTGATAAAATTAGAATTCTAATAGAATTAGATTTTTAATAAAATTAGAATTTTGATAGAATTAGATTTTTGATAGAACTGAATGTTAATAGAATTAGAATTTTGATAGAATTAGAACTTTAACAGATTAGATTTTTGATAGAATTAGAATTTTGATAGAATTAGAATTTTGATTGAATTAGATTTTTGATAGAATACAGTACATTCCCGAGACATTGTCATCAAAAAAATCTTATTCGATTTTTTGATAGAATTAGATATTTAATAGAATTAGAATTTTGATAGAATTAGATATTAGATGGGATAAAATACGTGCAAGATACAGTGTCTCCCTTAGGATTTTCGTATTGCCTGAAGGATGTATGTTACGTGATAGAGTGACACCATAATGAAGCTTTTGGAGAGTGATGTCATAGTGATCTTGACTATTTTTGGTGTTATTTTTCTTTCTTTTTCGTGGATTTCGAGAAATGAGAGTCGTTTAGAAAAATCTCTTATCTTTAGAAAAGTTAGATTTGATAATGAAAATTCTCAATATTTTCTTTTTTTTTTTCTCTCTCTCTCTCTCCTCTTCCCCTCTCTCTCTCTCTCTCTCTCTCTCTCTCTCTCTCTCTCTCTCTCCAGGTCTACCTTGCTGACATGGGGTAGCGATGCTGTTTTCTGTGGGGCGGGGTGGCACCGGGAATGGATGAAGGCAAGCAAGTATGATTATGTACATGTGTGTGTGTGTGTGTATATGTATATGGATGTATATGTACGTGTATGTGCATGTACGTATATATGTGTGGATGGGTCTTTCTTTGTCTGTTTCCTGGTGCTACCTTGCTGACACGGGAAACGGCGATCAAGTATGATGATAATAATAATGATTTTGATGTATATATATATTGTACTTTATCCCAGGAGATAGGGGAGAAAGAATACTTCCCACGCCTTCCCTGTGTGTCATGAAAGAGGAGGGAGCGGGGGGCTGAAAATCCTCCCCTCCTATTTTTTACTTTTCCAAAAGAAGGAACAGAGAAGGGGGGAGGATTTTCCCTCTAAGGCTCAGTCCTCTGTTCTTATCTCTACCTCGCTAACACGGGAAATGGCGAATATGTATGAAAAAAAGAAATACTATACTTGTCTGCTGTTTCCCATGTTAGAAAGGTAGCGCCATGAACAGACCAAGGAAGGCTGCATTTGCTCACATCCAATCTTTATTTGTCATGGGCAGTGCTCTGAAACCACCTCACAGCACGTATTGTCCTTAATCATTTCAGTTCCAACACATCAACCCTCCTCTGTTCATCTTCATCTGTGGCCTATGACTCATATCCTTTCATCAATGGGGCACTTCAAACATACCCATTTTTGTCCTCGCAGATAAGAGCCTGCCTACACATTCCTCAGTGCTCTCAGGACCTCCACCCCCTCACTCACCCTGTGACTCACTTTAACTGCTGTGGCCACTTCCAGGTATCTAAAACTCTTCACTTTCTCCAAATTTTCTCTAATCAAACTCACACCCTATCAAACCTATCCCTTTGTCCTGCTTAACCTAATAACCTTGCCTTAATTCACATTTACTCTCACCTTTGTCCATTTGCACACACCCAAACTCATGCATTATCTTCTGCAGTTTCTCACCTGAATTTGTCACCAGTTTGTGTAATAAGAGATTGAAGCAGGCTGGAGATAGAACTGTTTCTTAGGGATCTCCCTTGCAAAGTTTAACTATTTTAGAGGTGAAACCAATATGATTGGCTACCATGGCTACTGGTCATGAAATTAGCCAACCATTTTTTGTCATAGTTGTGGAGGGTGGTGTCAATTGTCTTTTGTGTGAGGTTGTATTGGGGGACAGTGTTGAGTGCTGTGTTGATGTCAGTTGACACTATTACTGTACAGGAGGAGGGCTGCGGTTGCCTGAAGCCATCCAAAATATGTTTTGTGAAGTCACTGTACATGTAGGATGGTGGTGGAGTGGTTGGATCTCCACCCATGTACTACCTATCTATCTATCTATATCTTTGACGCATGTTCCTTCTGGAACTCCCTCAAGGGGGTGGCCATGGCAATAGAGTCTCCATAACTAGTGAACTCTAGTGCAACTTTTTAGCCTTTAGTGCCTCACCCTTAATAGGCCTCTGGCAGAGTCTAGCACAGTGTTTGGAGGGGCTCCTACCTAATGTTCCTGTTGACTATTTCTACCTAATGCTCATCCTATGTTATATGTGTAGAATGATATGTGTGAATTTGGTGTGGATCAATTTTTCACTGAAGTTAGAGGTTATAGATGTTAGTGTGTGTGTGTGTGTTTTTTCTCCAGAAGTGTTTGAAAATATCTGTAAGTGCTTGGATTGCAAATGGGCCAATGTTTTATGTGAAAGTTTGATATACTGTCAGGGCCTGAAATAGGGGAGTTCTGTAAGGGTTTGATTAGATTGCTTATATCAGTGGGAGAGAAGGGTGTGTGGGCAGTTGTTTCAAGATGCATTTTGTCAAGGTTTCTCAAAAATTTCCTGTTTAGGTGTAGGGTTGGTTTGTAGCTGATTTTTGAGTAGTGAATGTCTCGTGAGTATGTATTTTTGTTCTTTAAGGGAAGTTATTTCTTTGGAATGGGTTAGGAGTGCTTCATGATTATAGGCTGGATTTGTGTGGTAAGTGAGGATCTTTTTAATGTGCTCCAGAGTTGGTTGCAGTGGATCTTGTGGTTCATTGTATTGAGGAAGGAGTGCAAGTTTTCAGTTGTCTTTCATTGATTAGGTTAGTGATGGTTTAAAGAGTTTGGATATGGTCACTAATTTATGTTGCTGGTGAGTGGTTTTGTTTCAGCTGGTTTCTCTGCTTTATGAGGTGTGTAACTTGTGGAGATAAGTTTGATTTACATTTCTTATATGTCCTTGTGGTATGTGCTTCTTGCTCTCTTGGTCAGAAATGTTGAAGTATGAGAATGGAATTGGAAGTCACCTATATTTGAAGTTTTGGAGCTTTATCTCCATATGGTTTGTGAAAGCTAGCCCTTCTACTTTCCTGTAGTTTAAGTCTTTTTGATGGTTGTATACATCGGATGGATCGGGTGGAGTGTAATCAGGGTTGGTAGTTGGTCAGTGGACAGTTTGTGTAGTGTGCTCCAGGAGGTCCATTTGTGTAGGTGGGGTGAGAGACAGTGATGTCTGGCAGGGTCAGTTGTTGAAATTGGTGGCTTGGGAGTCTAGTTGGCTGTTTACATAGGTTAAGGATATTGAGAGGTTGGTGTATGATTAGTTCTCCTCAGGGACCTTGAATGCGATTGCTAAGTCATGTGGGATGGTGGGCATTGAAATCTCCACTTAGATAAGTATTAGGTATGCTGCCCGGGTATTGCAGATGGGGGTGTATAACTGGATTATTTACATAAATTCAGTGCTTCTATTCAAATATTGTCAAAATGAATTATTAAACTTATCTTTAGGCCTGTGGTTGAAAAGGAGCAGGATGATGTTTGATGTGGTCTGTACAAGATGGGTGCTAGTCAGATCAGGGTATGTGATGAAGTTATCTCCCTTTCATAGTAGGAATGCTTTCTTAAGATAGTGGTGGACAGTATAGACATATTTGAATGATTATAGAGATTTTTTCTCTTTTCTGCAGAGCATTGCTCATTGTGTTAGGACTTACTAGGCAGTCCTCTGCAGTATCTGTATGAATAACTGTTGGTGATTTTGCTTGCAGGTTGAATCTCATGAACCATGGCAGGAATACTCAAATTTGTTTCATATGCCATATAGAATGATATTTGCTGTTGCAACACAAAATGCTGTTCTCCTTTATGATACGCAACAGCCAATCCCCTTCGCTAAGGTCTCCAATATCCATTACACTCGTCTCAGTGATGTAACTTGGTAAGCCTTAATTTTTATATAAGGAGATATTAGTATCTGAGATCAGGCTTTGTTAACTGTTCATCTCATCAAACAAATAGCTTCATATAGAATTCATTTGTTTATTATACAAAGTGAAGTTAATTTCTTGTTTGGATATACAGATCAGTAGATATTTGTGTTGCTAATACATTCACCATGGACTTAGCTCAAATAACCTTGGTATTGGTAAAAAGATAAAGCAAATCAGGGTATGTAAATATATTTTTGAGTAGTGTGGAGGAAAGCTGCTAGAAGTACTAAGAAGTTTTTTGTCAATGGTGTATGGCATGTGTACAAGTTGAAAGTGTGAATGATTCCAAGTAAAGGTTGGTCTGCGGCAGAAGGTGTGTCATATCACCATGGTTGTTTTTGTCTATGGATGGGATGGAGAGAGGGGCAAGTATGCAGTCTGTAGTGGATAAGAGGGCCGGGGAAGTGAGTCTGTTTTCTGATGATACAGCACCAGTGTTAGATTTGATATTGAAACTGCAAATTTTGGTGAGAGTTTGGAAGGGTGTGAGAAAGGAGAACGTTGAGAGTGGTTGTGAATAAGAGCAAGGTTATTAGGTTTAGCCGAGTTGAAGGAGAGGTTAGTTGGGGTGTGAGTTTGAATTGAGAAAAATTGGAGGAAGTGAAGTGTTTCAGATATCTGAGAGTGGACATGGTAGTGAATAGAACTATGAAAGTGGAAGTGTTACAGGGTGGGTGAGGGGCGATAGTCCTGGGAGCAGTGAAAATTTTGTGGAAAGAGGGATCATTAACTAAGAGGGCAAAAATGGGTATGTTTGAAGGAATGAGAGTCCCAGCAATATTATATGGAAGTGAGGCTTATGCTATAGATAAGGCTGTGTGGAGGAGGGTGGATGTCTTGGAAATTAAATGTTTGAGAAAAATTTGTGGTGTATGGTTGCTTAATTGAGTAAGTAATGAAAGGGTAAGAGAGATGTGTGGTAATAGAAAGAGTTAGATTGGGAGTGCAGAAGAGGGTGTGCTGAAATGGTTTGGATGTAAGGTGAGAATAAGTGAGAAAATATTGACAGTGGATATATGTGTCAGAAGTGGAGGGAATAAGGAGAACGGGGAGACCAAATGGAGATGGAAGGATTGAGTGAAAATGGGTTTTAGCAATCAAAGTCTGAACATGAAGTAGGGGGAAAGGTGTGCATAGGATAGAGTGAGTTGGAATGATGTAGTATACTTGGATGGATGTCCTGTCAGTGTACCGAACCAGAGCATGTCAAGCATCATGGGTAAACCATGGAAAGGCCTGTGGGGCTTGGTTGTGGATAGGGAGTTATGGTTTGGTACATTACCTTACAGGGAGTGATGGAGTGAGTATTTTGAAGGATTGTTGAATGTTTTTGATGATAGAGTGGCAGATGTAGGGTGTATTGGTCGGGGTGGGGTGCAGAGTGTGAGAGTCAGGGAGAGTGGTGT
>JAYMFT010412833.1:0-18129 GCA_038088735.1 Panulirus argus | reverse complement strand
CATATGTGTGCATGTATGTATATATGTGTGTATGCGGGGGGATGGGTTTTTCTTCGTCTGTTTCCTGGCGGTACCTCACTGACGCGGAAACAGCGATCAAGTATAATAAATAAATATATAAGGACAAGATGCAATGATAGTTATGACAGTCTGTAAAGTTTATGACAACGAATTTATTGGAACAATCGAAAAGATTCTTTAGAGATCAGTTGGTATGAGTTTGGCCTTTGATGATGACTCTTTGAAAAGGGGTAGAGCCAATCGTTTAAAACTGTTATGATGATCTAACAAACTGATAACCATGATAGGGAGCGATATCAAACTTTTTTGAGTTCGTTTGATTTGAATTTAGATCGTAATGAAAACGATGTGAATAGTAATTGTAAAGGATCTGAAATGCGGAATACGTAAATATGGTTATGACGACGAAAGATTTTGGAATAGTAGAAAATAATTCGGAAGCTAATTATGAAAGTATGAAAGCTAGTAAAGACGATGATTTAAGTCGATTATGACGATCTAACACACATAAAATGAAGATGTGCTCTGTTATAAAATGGTTTTAGCAAAAGTTTTACATGTTTCGAGAACATAATGAAAACCATCTGTAAAGTAACTCATGAGGATCTAATGAGATGAATATCACGGTTTAAGATGTTTATAAGAACAACATATGATGTTAGTCATAAGAGTCTGTAAAGTTCGGTATGACTACTAAAATGTTTATAGTACTTAAGAACGCAATATATAAGCCAGATGGAATGATTTTGGCTGTTGATGATAGCACTTTAAGAAGTTAGCAAAGGCAATATATAAGTCTGCTATGACTATATGACAGAGAGATATAAATGATATGAAAAGTTATGAAAACTTTCGTAGCAGTTGTTTAAGATGATTTGAAAACATAACGAAAACGATCTGATATTTTACTCATACGGATATGGAAGGTTGATCATGACGACGAAAGTGATAAGAATACTCAAGAAAACTATATTGAGGTTATTACGTATGATATTAGCATTTACTTATAAAGCTCTAAGAAATTAGTAAATACAATAATTTTAATCGGTTATAACTATCTAACACACTAACAAAGACGATCTGAGAAGTTATGAAATTGTTCATAACAGTTGTTGATTATGACCTGAGAACCCTAAGAAAACGATCTCAAGAGGATCTGAAAAGTTAAATATGACGATATGAGAAGTTTGAAATGCTAATATATAACATTAGTTGGTTATGAGGACATAAGGATTTGGAAAAGTCAAGAACATTCTGTAGAGGTCAGATGGTCGATCTTGCCAGATGATGATGATATTCTGAGAAGTTAGTGAAAACCATCATTTAAGACGAATATATTAATCTAATGGCGATCTGAGATGTTACGAAAACGGTCGTAACAGTTCTTTAATATGGCTTGAAAAACAAATGAAAAACATCTGAAAACTTAAATATCACTATGTGAGATATTTATAAGGACAGCTTATGAAGTTAGTGTTAAAAGTCTGTAAAGTTGGTTATTATGACGAAAGTGGTTAGAAAACTAAAGAGTATTGTATAGAGGTCATTTGGTATAATTGTGACACTTGATGATGACTCCCTGAAAAGTTAGCAAGGACAATCATTAAAGTTTTTTATGATCTAATGATGATTTGAGAAGTTATGAAACCATACCTGGTTGTATAATAACTTCTGAGAAACTAATGGAAACCATCTGAAAAGTAATTAAAAAGGATTTCAAAAGTCGTATAAAAGGTTAGTCATGATAATCTGTAAATAAGTTATAAGAACAGAAGTTGCTGCAATACTTAAGAAAATTATATATATATCAGGTGGTAGAATTTTGGCAGTTGATAATGATACTCTGAAAAGTTGGTAAAGACGATTAATTATGTCGGTTATGACCATCTAACATACTGATCGGTTGTAGCAGTTGCTCAGTATGACTTAAGAACATAATGAAAACGATTTGAATGAAGGTCATAAGGATCTGAATAGCTGAATATTACGACCTGTTATGATTATTGAGACAACATACGAAGTTATTCATTTCTGTCTCTTAGGTTTGTTATGACAATGGAATTTGTTGGAACAGTCGAGAAGATTCTTCAGAAGTCTAATGGTATGGTTTTGGCCGTTGATGATGACGCTCTGAAAAGTTAGTAAAGGTAAATATTTAAGTATGTTATGATGATCTAACACACGGATAAGCATCATTTTGAACGTTATATTACTTTCTTTGCAGTTGTTTGATATGAATTAAGAACTTAATGAAAAGGATCTGAAAAATAACTCAAAAGGATCTTAAAGCATAACTATATAAAGCTGGTTATGACGGAAAAAGCTGTACATTATCACGAGCTAACAAACTGAAAATGACGATCTTGGAAGTTGTAAAAACCGTAGATTGTACAGATATCAGTTGATACTATTTTGGGGATTGATGATGAAAATCTGAGAATTTATGGAAAAACGATCATTTAAGTTGCTTTTGACGTTGGAACACACAAATGACCAGGATCTGAAAAGTTAGGAAAATGTTTTAGTAGTTGTTTAATATAACTTGAGATACTAATGAAAATGATTGGAAAATTAAATTGTGATGATATGAAAATATGAATATCAGGATGTGATATGATTATAAGGCCAACGTATGAAGTTATTCATGACAGTGAAAATTTGGTTATGACGAAGAGATTTGTTGGGATAGAATAGGCAAGAATATTGTATAAATATAAGTTGGCATGTTTTTGGCCGTTGATGATGACCTGTTGAAAAGTTAGTAAAATCGATCATTAAAGTCAGTTATCACGCTCAAACACACTGATAACGATGACCTGAGAAGCTAAGAAAACGGTTATAGCACTTTTTTAATATGAATTGAAAAACTAATGAAAACGATCTAAAAAGTAACGAAACATGATAAGTAAAGGCGAATATGACGAATGATATGTATATTCGGACATATGACGTTAGTCATGATACTCAGTAAAATAATTATAAATAATAGAATTGTTAGAATGATTAAAAATCTTGAATAGAGTTCATTTGGTACTATTATGGCAGCTGATGATGATTGAAATGCTAGTCAAGACGATCATTTCAGTCGGTTACGACTAACTAACACATCGACAAACGATAATCTAAGAAGTTTTGAAAACGATTGTAGCTGTTGCTGATTATGACTAGAGAATAAAATGAAAACGATCTGAAAAGTATCACAAAAGCTGAAGAGAAAGATTTTTGATGTTTATGAGGACAAGATGCAATGATAGTTATGATAGTCTGTAAAGTTTTTTATGACAACAAATTTTTGGAACAATCGAAAAGATTCTTTAGAGATCAGTTGGTATGGGTTTGGCTTTTGATTATGACGCTTTGAAAAGGTGGCAGAGGCAATCATTTAAGTCTCTTATGATGATATAGCAAACTGACAACCATGATAGAGATCGATATCAAACTTTTTTGAGTTTGATATGAATTTATATCGTACTGAAAACGATGTGAATATTAACTGTAAAGGATCTGAAAGGCTGAATATGGAAATTTGCTTATGACAACGAAAGCTTTTAGAATAGTCGAAAATGTTTCAGAAGTTAATTAAGAAAGTCTGAAAGTTAGTAAAGACGATGATTTAAGTCGATTATGACGACCTAACACACTGATAAAGAAGATATGATATGTTATAAAATGGTTTGAGCAGAAGTTTTACATGTTATGAGAACCTAATGAAAACTATAAAGTAACTCATGAGAATCCGATGAGATAAATATCACGGTTTCAGATGTTTATAAGAACAACATATGAAGTCAGTCATAATAGTCTTTAAAGTTCGTTATGACTACTAAAGTTTTTGGAATGACCAAGAACGCTGTATAGAGGTCAGATGGTATGTTTTTTGGCAATATATGTCTCCTATGACAATCTAATATAGAGATAACAATGATATGAAAAGTTATGAAAACTTTCGTAGCAGTTGTTCAAGATGAATTGAAAGCTTAATGAAAACGATCAGATAATTTACTCAAACGAATATAGAATGTTGATCATGACGACGAAAGTGATTGGAATACTCAAGAAGACTGTACTGAGGTCATATGGTATGATATGAGCATTTAGTTATGACGCTCTAAAAATTAGTAAATACAATAATTTTAATCGGTTATAACTATCTAACACACTCATAAAGATGATCTGAGAAGCTATGAAAATGTTCATAGCAGTTGTTTGATTATGACTTGAGAAACCAAAGAAAACGATCTCAAGAGGATCTGAAAAAGTAAGTATGACGATATGAGATGTTTAAAAGGTCAACATATAAAATTAGTTGGTTATAAGGACAAAAGGATTTGGAATAGTCAAGAACATTCTATAGAGGTCAGATGGTCGATCTTGCCAGATGATAATGACATTCTGAAAAGTTAATGAAAAACCATCATTTAAGTGGGAAATATTAAGGTAACGGCGATTAAAGATATTATGAAAACGGTCTTAGCAGTTGTTTAATATGGCTTGAGAAGCAAATGAAAAAATCTGACAAGTAAGAATAAAATATCTGAATAATTGAATATCTCCTTTTGAGATATTTATAAGGACAGCTTATAAAGTTAGTGTTAACAGTCTGTAAAGTTGATTATGATGACGAAAGTGGTTAGAATACTAAAGAAAGTATATAAAGGTCCTTCGGTATAATTTTGGCAGTTGATTATGACACCCTGAAAAATTCGTAAAGACAATCATTAAACTTTTTTATGATCTAATGACGATCTGAGAAGATATGAAACCGTTCCTGGTTGTATGATAAGTTCTGAAAAACTAATAGAAACCATCTGAAAAGTAATTAAGAAGGATCTGAAAAGTCGAATAAAAAGTTAGTCATTATATTCTGTAAATTAATTATAACAAAGAAAGTTGCTGGAATACTTAATATAATTATATTGCGGTCAGGTGGTTGGATTTTGGCAGTTCTTCTATGTTCTTCTTCTATGTTCTTCTTCTATGTTAGCTGAGACGGCTCTGAGAAGTTGGTAAAGACGATTAATTATGTCGGTTAGGACCATCTAACACACTGATCGGTTGTGGCAGTTCTTCAGTATGACTTAAGAACATAATGAAAACAATTTGAAAAGAAGCTCATGAGGATTTGAAAAACTGAATAATACGATTTGAGATGATTAAAGACATAGCATACGAAGATATTCATTACTGTTTGTAAGGTTTATGACAACGGAATTTCTTGGAACAGTCGAGAATATTCTTTAGAAGTCAAATGGTATGGGCTTTTCCATTGATGGTGACTCTGAAAAGTTGGTAAAGGTAATCACTGAAGGTGTTATGATGATCTAGGACACGCATAAGCATCATTTAAAACGTTTTCAAACTTACTTTAGAACTGTTTAATGTGAATTAAGAACATAATAAAAATGATCTGAAAAGTAATTCAAAATGATTTTAAAGGATGAATATATAAAGTTGGTAGTGACGACAAAAGATGTACATTATCAAGATCTAGCAACCAGAAAATAACGATAGGAGAAGTTATAAATCCAATCGATTGTACAGATGTCAGGTGATACTGTTTTGGGAATTCATGATGATATTCTGCGAATTTATGGAAAGACGATCATTTAAGTCGCTTATGACGATGGAACACAAAAATAAAGAGGATCTGAGAAGTTATGAAAAGATTTTAGCAGTTGTTTCATATAACCTGAGATACTAATGAAAATGATTGGAAAGTTTAATTGTGATGATATGAAAAGATGAATATCACGATGCGATATGATTGTAAGACCAATATATGAAGTTATTCATGACATTCTGTATATTTGGTTATGAGGACGGGATTTGTTAGAATAGCCAAGAAAATTGTATTGATAAAAGTTGGCATGATTTTTGGACGTAGATGATGACCCTTTGAGAAGTTAGCGAAGACGATCATTAAAGCCGGTAATCACGCTCAAACACACTGATAACAATTAACTGAGAAGCTAAGAAAACGGTTATAGCACTTTTGTAATAAGACTTGAAAATCTAATGTAAACGACCTTAAAATTAAAGAAACATGATATGTAAAGACGAATATGACGATATGTATGCATATATGGAGAACATATGACATTAGTCATGACACTCTATAAATTAATTATAAAGAATGAAAATTTTGGAATAATAAGTAAATCTTGAATAGAATTCATTTAAGTCGGTTACGATGAACTAACACATCGATAAACGATAATCTAAGAAGTTTTGAAAACGGTTGCAGATATTGCTGATTATGACTAGAGAATTTAATGAAAGAGATGTGAAAAGTAACACAAAAGTTGAAGAGAAATATTGTTGACTTTTACAAGAACAAGATGCAATGATAGTTATGACAATCTGTAAAGTCTGTTATGACAACGAATTTTTTGGAACGATCGAAAAGATTCTTTAGAGATCAGTTGGTATGTCTCTGGCCTTTGATGATGACGCTTTGAAAAGGTGGTAGAGGCAATCGTTTAAATCTGTTATGATGATCTAACAAACTGATAACCATGACAGGAAACGATATCAAACTTTTTTTAGTTTGTTTGATTTGAATTTAGATTCTAATGAAAACGATGTGAATAGTAATTATAAAGGATCTGAAAGGCGGAATATGTAAATTTGGTTTTGACGACGAAAGGTTTTGGAAAAGTCGAAAATGTTTCGGAAGTTAATTATGAAAGTATGAAAGTAAAGACCATGATTAAAGTCGATTATGACGATCTAAAACACTTATAACGAAGATGTGCAATGTTATAAAATGGTTTTAGCAAAAGTTTAACGTTTTGAGAACCTAATGAGAATTATCTGTAAAGCAACTCATGAGGATCTAATGAGATGAATATCACGGTTTAAGATGTTTATAAGAACAACATATGAAGTTAGTCATAAGAGTCTTTAAAGTTCGTTATGACTACTAAAGTTTTTGGAATACTTAAGAATGCAGTATAGAGGTTAGATGGTATGATTTTGGCCGTTGATGATAGCACTTTAAGAAGTTACTAAAGCCAATATATAAGTCTGCTATGACGATCTGATTTAGAGATAACAATGATATGAAAAGTTATGAAAACTTTCGTAGCAGTTGTTTACGATGAATTGAAAACCTAATGAAAATTATCTGATAATTTACTCAAACGGATATGGAAAGTTGATCATGACGACGAAAGTGATTGGAATACTTAAGAAAACTGTATTGTAGTTATTTGGTATGATATTAGCATTTAGTTATGAAGTTCTAAGAAATTAGTAAATACAGTAATTCTAATCGGTTATAACTATCTAACACACTGAAAAAGACGATCTGAGAATTATGAAATTGTTCATAACAGTTATTGATTATGACCTGAAAACCTTAAGAAAACGATCTCAAGAGGATCTGAAAAGTTAAATATGACGATATGAGATGCTTAAAATGTCAATATATAAGATTAGTTGGTTATGAGGACAAGAGGATTTGGAATAGTCAAGGACATGCTTTAGATGGTCGATCTTGCCATTTCATGATGACATTCTGAGAAGTCAATGAAAAACCATAATTAAGTCGAAAATATTTATCTAACTGCGATCTGAGATGTTACGAAAACGGTCGTAACAGTTCTTTAATATGGCTTGGGAAACAAATGAAATGAGATCTGATAAGTAACACGAAAATATCTGAAAACTTAAATATCACTATGTGAGATATTTATAAGGACAGCTTATGAAGTTAGTTTTAAAGGACTGTAAAGTTGGTTATTATGACGAAAGTGGTTAGAATACTAAAGAACATTATATAGAGGTCATCTGGTATAACTGTGGCAGTTCATGATGACTCCCTGAGAAGTTAGCAAAAACAATCATTACAATTGTTTATGATCTAATGATGATTTGAGAAGTTATGAAACCATTCTTGGTTGCATAATAAGTTCTGAGAAACTAATGGAAACCATCTGAAAAGTAATGAAAAAGGATTTGAAAAGTCGAATAAAAGGTTAGTCATGAAAATATGATAATTACTTATAAGAACGGAAGTTGCTGGAATACTTAAGATATTATATAGAAGTCAGGTGGTCGAATGTTGGCAGTTGATAATGATACTCTGAAAAGTTAGTTGGTAAAGACGATTAATTATATGGGTTATGACCATCTAACACACTGATCGGTTGTAGCAGTTGTTCAGTATGACTTAAGAACATAATGAAAACGATTTGAAAGAAGGTTATGAGGATCTGAAAAGCTGAATATTACGACTTCTTATGATTATTGAGACAACATACGAAGTTATTCATTACTGTCTCTAAGGTTTGTTATGACAACGGAATTTGTTGTAACAGTCGATAACATTCTTTAAAAGTTATATGATATGTGTTTGGCCGTTGATGATGAGGCTTTGAAAAGTTAGTAAAGGTAAATATTTAAGTAGGTTATGATGATCTAACACACGGTAAGCATCGTTTAAAACGTTATCAAACTTTCTTTGCAGCTGTTTAATATGAATTAAGAGCATGATGAAAAGGATCTGAAAAGTAACTCAAAAGGATCTTAAAGGATAAATATATAAAGTTGGTTATGACGACAAAGGATGTACATTATCACGATCTAACAAACTGAAAATGACGATCTTGGAAGTTATAAAAAAGGTTGATTGTACAGATATCAGTCGATACTATTTCGGGGACTGTAGATGAAATTCTGAGAATTTTTGGGAAAACGATCATTTAAGTTCCTTCTGACGTTGGAACACACAAATGACCAGGATCTGAGAAGTTATGAAAATGTTTTAGTAGGTGTTTAATATAACTTAAGATACTAATGAAAATTATTGGAAAATTAAATTGTGTCGATATGAATAGATGAATATTAGAATGTGATATTATTATAAGGCCAACATATGAAAATACTCATGACAGTCTGTAAATATGGTTATGACGAAGAGGTTTGTTGGAATAGAATAGCCAAGAAAATTGGGTAAATAAAAGTTGGCACTTATTTGGCCGTTGATAATGACCTGTTGAGAAATTAGTAAAGACGATCCTTGAAGTCGGATATCACGCTCAAACACACTGATAAAGATGACCTGAGGCGCTAAGAAAACGTTTATAGCACTTTTGTAATATGACTTGAAAAACTAATGAAAACGATCTGAAAAGTAACGAAAAACATGATAAGTAAAGGCGAATATGACGATTGATATGTATATTCGGACAACATATAACGTTAGTCATGATACTCTGTAAAATGATTATAAAGAATAAAATTCTAAGAATATATAAAAATCTTGAATAGAGTTCATTTGATACGATTATGGCAGCTGATGATGATTGAAATGCTAGTCAAGACGATCATTTCAGTCGGTTACGACGACCTAACACATCGATAAATGATAATCTAAGAAGTTTTGAAAACGATTGTAGCTGTTGCTGATAATGACTAAAGAATTTAATGAAAACGATCTGAAAAGTAACATAAATGTTGAAGAGAAAGATTCTTGATGTTTATAAGGACAAGATGCAATGATAGTTATGACAGTCAGTGAAGTTTGTTATGACAGAAAATTTTGGAACAATCGAAAAGATTCTTCCGAGATCAGTTGGTATGGGTTTGGCCTTTGATGATGACGCTTTGAAAAGGTCGCAGAGGCAATCATTTAAGTCTGTTATGATGATCTAACAAACTGATAACATGATAGGAACGATATCAAACTTTTTGAGTTTGTTTGATATGAATCTATGTCGTACTGAAAACGATGTAAATAGCTACTGTAAAGGATCTGAAAAGCTGAATATGGAAATTTGGTTATGACGACGAAAGCTTTTCGAATAGTGGAAAATGTTTCAGAAGTTAATTATGAATGTCTGAAAGTTAGTAAAGACGATGATTTAATAAGATTATAACGATCTAACACACTGATAAAGAAGATATGATATGTTATAAAATGGTTTTAGCATAAGTTTTACGTCTTGAGAACCTAATGAAAAACTGTCTTTAAAGTAACTCAAGAGGATCAGATGAGATGAATATCACGGTTTGAGATGTTTATAAGAACAACATATGAAGTTAGTCATAAGAGTCTTTAAAGTTCGTTATGACTACTAAAGTTTTTTGGAATAATCAAGAACGCTGTATAGAGGACAGATGGTATGATTTTGGCCGCTGATGTTGCCACTTTTAGAAGTTAGTAAAGGTAATATATAAGTCTGCTATGACGATCTAATATAGATATAACAATGATATAAAAAGTTATGAAAACTTTCGTAGCAGTTGTTTAAAATGAATTGAAAACCTAATGAAAGCGATCAGATAATTTACTCAAACGAATATGGAAAGTTTATCATAACGACGAAAGTGATTAGAACACTCAAGAAGAATGTATTGAGGTCATATGGTATGATATTAGCAATCAGTTATGACGCTCTAAGAAAATATGAAATACAATAATTTTGATCGATTATAATTACCTAACACACTGATAAAGACGATCTGAAAAGTTATAAAAATGTTCATACCAGTTGTTGATTATGACTTAAGAACCCTAATTAAATGATCTCAAGACGATTTGAGATGTTTAAAAGGTCAACATATAAAATTACTTGGTTATGACGACAAAAGAATTTGGAATAGTCAAGAACATTCTATAGACGTCAAATTGTCGATCTTGCCAGATGATGATGACACTCTTAAAACTTAATGAAAAACCATCATTTAAATCGGAAATATTAAGATAACGGCGATCTGAGATATTACGAAAAAAGGTCGTAGCAGTTGTTTAATATGGCTTGTGAAGCAAATGAAAAAATCTGATAAGTAACACAAAAAGATATGAAAACTTGAGTATCACTATTAGAGATATAAGGACAGCTTATGAAGTTAGTGTTAACAGTCTGTAAAGTTGATTATGATGACGAAAGTGGTTAGAATACTAAAGAACATTATATAAAGGTCATTTGGAATAATTTTGGCAGTTGATGATGACTCCCTGAAGAATTAGCCAAGACAATCATTAAAGTTGTTTATGATCTAATGACGGTCTTAGAAGTTATGAAACCGATCGTGGTTCTATAATAAGTTCTGAGAAACTAATGGAAACCACCTGAAAAGTAATTAAATTATATGAAAAGTCGAATGAAAAATTAGTCATGATATTCTGTAAACTAGTTATAACTACGAAAGTTGCTGTAATACTTAACATAATTATACTGAGGTCATGTTGTAGGATTTTGGCAGTTGATAATGATGCTCTGAAAACTTGGTGAAGACGATTAATTATGTCGGTTATGACCATCTAACACACTGATCGGTTGTAGCAGTTGTTCAGTATGAATATTACGATTTGATATGACTATTAAGGCAGCATACGAAGATATTCATTACTGTTTGTAAGGTTTATGACACTGAAATTTCTTGGAACTTTTGAGAATATTCTTTTGAGGTTAAATGGTAAGGGCTTTTCCGTTGATGATGACGCTTTTGAAAGTTGATAAAGGTAATCATTTAAGTATGTTATGATGATCTAGGACACGCATAAGCATCATTTAAAACGTTTTCAAACTTTCTTTGCAGCTGTTTAATATGAATTAAGAGCATAATGAAAATGATCTGAAAAGTAACTCAAAAGGATATTAAAGGATGAATATATAAAGTTGGTTATGACGACAAAAATGTACATTAACACTAACAAACTTAAAATGACGATCTGAGAAGTTATAAATACGGTCGATTGTACAGATGTCAGTTGGTACTATTTTGGGAATTGATGATATTCTGCGAATTTATGGAGAGACGATCATTTAAGTCGCTTACGACGATGGAACACACAAAAACGAGGATCTGAGAATTTATGAAAAGATTCTAGCAGTTATTACATATAACTTGAGATACTAATGAAAATGATTGGAAAAATTAATTGTGATGATATGAAAAGATGAATATCACGATGAGATATGATTATTAGGCCAACATATGAAATTATTCATAACATTCTGTATATTTGGTTATGACGTCGGGATTTGTTAGAATAGCTTAGAAAATTTTATGAATAAAAGTTAGCATGTTTTTGGCCTTAGATGATGGCCCTCTGAGAAGTTAGTAACGACGATCATTAAAGTCGGTTATCATGCTCAAACACACTAATAACAATTACCTGAAAAGCTAAGAAAACGGATATAGCACTTTTGTAATATGGATTGAAAAACTAATGTAACGATCTGAAAATTAACAAAACAAGATATGTAAAGGCGGATATGACGGTTGATATGTATATCTGGACAACATATGACGTTTGTCAAGATATTCTGTAAATTAATTATAATGAATGAAATTGTTCGAATAATAAAAATCTTGAATACGGTTCATTTGGTACTATTATGGCAGCTGATGATGATTGAAATGCTAGTCAAGACGATCATTTAAGTCGGATACGACGAACTAACACATCGATAAACAATAATCTAAAAAGTTTTGAAAATGGTTATAGCTGTTGCTGATTAAGACTAGGGAATTTAATGAAAACGATCTGAAAAGTAACACAAAAGTTAAAGAGAAAGATTTTTGATATTTTTAAGGACAAGATGCAATGATAGTTATGATAGTCTGTAAAGTTTGTTATGACAACGAATTTTTGGAACAATCGAAAAAATTCTTTAGAGATCAGTTGGTATGGGTTTGGCCTTTGATGATAACGCTTTGAAAAGGTGGTAGAGACAATCATTTAAATCTGTTTTGATGATCTAAGAAACTGATAACCATGAGAGGGAAAGATATCAAACTTTTTCTGTTTGTTTGATATGAATTTAGATCGTAATAAAAACTATGTGAATAGTATCTGTAAAGGACCTGAAAGGCTGAATATGTAAATTTGGTTATGACGACGAAATCTTTAGGAATAGTCGAAAATCTTTCAAAAGTTAATTATGAAAGTCTGAAAGTTAGTAAAGACGATAATTTAAGTCGATTATGACGATCTAACACACTGATAACGAGGATATGATATGTTAAAAAATGGTATTAGCAAAGGTTTTACATGTTTTGAGAGACTTATGAAAATTATCTGTAAAGTAACTCAAGAGGATCTGATGATATGAATATCACGGTTTGAGATGTTTGTAAGAACAACATAAAAAGTTATTCATAAGAGTCTGTAAAGTTCGTTATGACTACTAAAGTTTTTGAAATACTCAAGAACGCTGTATAGAGGTCAGATGGTATGATTTTGGCCGTTGATGATGACACTTTAAGAAGTTATTAAAGGCAATATATAAGTCTGCTATGTCGATGTATTATAGAGATAACAATGATTTGATAAGTTATGAAAACTTTCGCAGCAGTTGTTTAAGATAAATTGAAAACCCAATGAAAACGATCAGACAATTTACACAAACAGATATGGAAAGTTGATCATGACGACGAAAGTGATTGGAATACTCAAGAAGACTGTCTTGAAGTTATTTGGTGTGAAATTATCATTTTGTTATGAAGCTATAAGGAATTAGCGAATACAGTAATTTTAATGGATTATAACTATCTAACACACTGATAAAGATGATCTGAGAAGTTATGAAATTGTTCATATCAGTTGTTGATTATGACCTGAGAACCCTAAGGCAACGATCTCAATAAGATTTGAAAACTTAAGTATAACGATTTGAGATGTCTAAAATGTCAACATACAAAATTAGTTGGTATGAGGACAAAAGGATTTGGAATAGTCAAGAACATTTTATAGAGGTCAGGTGGTCGATTTTGCCAATTGATGATGACATTCTGAGAAGTTAATGAAAAACCATCATTTAAGTCGGAAATTTAACATAACGGCGATATGAGATATTACGAAAACGGTCCTAGCAGTAGTTTAAGATGGCTTGAGAAGCAAATGAAAAAGATCTGATAATTAACACAAAAAGATCTGAAAAGATGAATATCACTGTTTGAGGTGAGGTATTTATAAGATCAGCTTATAAAGTTAGTCTTAACAGTCTGTAAAGTTGATTATGATGACGAAAGTGGTTAGAATACTAAAGAACATTATATATAGGTCAGTTGGTATAATTGTGGCAGTTAATGATAACTCCCTCAAAAGTTAGCAAAGACAATCATTGAAGTTGTTTATGATCTAATAACGATCTGAGAAGTTTTGAAACCGTTCGTGGTTGTATAAGTTCTAATAAACTAATGGAAACCATCTGAAAAGTAATTAAAAAGAATTTGTAAAGTCGAATAAACGGTTAGTCATGATAATATGCAAATTAGTTATCAGAACGGAAGTTCCTGGAATGCTTAAGAAAATCATATAGAGGTCAGGTGGTAGAATTTTGGCAGTTGATAAGGATACTCTGAAAAGTTCGTAAAGACGATTAATTATGTCGGTTATGACCATCTAACACACTGATCGGTTGTAGCAGTTATTCAGTATGACTTAAGAACATAATGAAAACAATTCTTAAGAATGTCATGAGGATTTCCAAAATCTGAATATTACGGCTTATTATGATTATTTAGACATCATACGAAATTATTATTTACTGTCTCTAAGGTTTGTTATGACAACAGAATTTGTTGGAACAGTCGAGAAGATTCTTTAGAAGTCAAATGGTATGGGTTTTGCCGTTGATGATGACGCTTTGAAAAGATAGTAAAGGAAAATATTTAAGTATGTTATAATGATCTAACACACAGATAAGCATTATTTAAAACGTTATCAAACTTTCTTTGCAGTTGTTTAATATGAATTCAGAACATAATGAAAAGGATATAAAAAGTAAATCAAAAGGATCTTAAACGATAAATATATAAAGCTGGTTATGACGACAAAAGATGTACATTATCATGATCTAACAAACTGAAAATGACGATCTGGGAAGTTATAAAAACGGTCGATTATACAGATATCAGTTGATACTATTTTGGGGATTGATGATGAAATTCTGAGAATTTATGGACAAACGATCATTTACATTGCTTTTCACGTTGGAATACACAAATGACTAGGATCTAAGAAGTTATGAAAATGTTTTAGTAGTTGTTTAATACAACTTGAGATACTAATGAAAATGATTGGATTATTAAATTGTGATGATATGAAAAGATGAATATCAAGATACGATATGATTATAAGGCCAACATATGAAATTATTCATGACAGTGTGTAAATTTGGTTATGACGAAGAGATTTGTTGGAATAGAATAGCCAAAAAATTGTATAAATAAAAGTTGGCATGTTTTTGGCCGTTAATGATGACCTGTTGAGAAGTTAGTAAATACGATCATTAAAGTCGGTTATCACGCTCAAACACACTGCTAAAAATTACCTGAAAAGGTAGGAAAACAGATATAGCACTTTTGTAATATGACTTGAAAAACTAATGTAAACGATCTGAAAATTAACAAAACATGATATGTAAAGCCGAATATGACGATTGATATGTATATTTGGACAACATGTGACGTTAGTCATGATAGTCTGTAAAATAATTATAAAGAATAAAATTGTTAGAAAAAATTAAAAATCTTGAATACAGTTCATTTGGTACGATTATGGCAGCTGATGATGATTGAAATGATATTCAAGACAATCATTTAAGTCGGTTACGGCGAACTAACACATCGATAAATGATAATATAAGAAGTTTTGAAAACGGCTATAGATGCTGCTGATTATGACTAGAGAATTTAACGAAAGCGACCTGAAAAGTAACACAAAAGTTGAAGAGAAAGATTTTTGGTGTTTATAACGACAAGATGGAATGATAGTTATGACAGTCTGTAAAGTTTGTTATGACAACGAATTTTGAGGAACAATCGATAAGATTCTTTACAGATCAGTTGGTGTGGGTTTGGCCTTTTATGATGACGTTTTGTAAAGGTGGTAGAGGGAATCGTTTAAATCTGTTATGATGATCTAACAAACTGATAACCATGATAGGAAACGATATCAAACTTTTTTTGAGTTTGTTTGATATGAATTTAGATCGTAATGAAAATGATGTGAATAGTAACTGTAAAGGATCTGAAAGGGGGAATATGTAATTTTGGTTATGACAACGAAAGCTTCTGGAATAGTCGAAAATGTTTCAGAAGTTAATCATGAAACTCTGAAAGTTAGTAAAGATGATGATTTAAGTCGATTATGACGATCAAACACACTAATAACGAAGATATGATATGTTATAAAATGGTTTTAGCAAAAGTTTTACATGTTTCGAGAACCTAATGAAAAATATATATAAAGTAACTCATGAGGATCTGATGAGATGAATATCACGGTTTAAGATGCTTATGAGAACAACATGAAAAGTTAGTCATAAGAGTCTGTAAAGTTCGTTATGACTACTAAAGTATTTGGAATACTTAAGAACGCTGTATATAGGTCAGATGGTATGATTTTGGCCGTTGCTGATAGCACTTTAAGAAGTTACTAAAGGCAATATATAAGTCTCCTATGACGATATAATAGAGATAACAATGATATGAAAAGCTATGAAAACTTTCGTAGCAGTTGTTTAAGATGAACTGAAAACCTAATGAAAACGATCTGATAATTTACTCAAACGAATATGGAAAGTTGATCATGACGACGAAAGTGATTGGAATACTCAAGAACACTGTATTGAGGTCATTTAGTATGATATTAACATTTAGTTATGACGCTCTAAGAAATTAGTAAATACAGTAATTTTAATCGGTTATAACTATCTAACTCACTGTTAAAGACGATATGAGAAGTTATGAAATTGCTCATAACAGTTGTTGATTATGACGTGAGAACCCTAAGAAAACGATCTCAAGAGGATCTAAAAAGTTGAATATGACGATTTGAGATGTTTAAAATGTCAATATATAAAATAAGTTGGTTATGAGGACAAAAGGATTATGTAATTGTTCATAACAGTTGTTGATTATGACCTGAGAACCCTAAGAAAACGATCTCAAGAGGATCTAAAAGTTGAATATGACGATTTGAGATGTTTAAAATGTCAATATATAAAATAAGTTGGTTATGAGGACAAAAGGATTTCGAATAGTCAAGAACATTCTTTAGAGGTCAGGTGGTCGATCTTGCCAGTTTATGATGACATTCAGAGAAGTTCATGAAAAACCATCATTTAAGTCGAAAATATTAATCTAACGGCGATCTGAGATGTTACGAAAACGGTCGTAGCAGTTCTTTAATATGGCTTGAGAAACAAATGAAAAAAAATCTGATAAGTAACACAAAAACATCTGGAAGGTTGAATATCACTATGTGAGATATTTATAAGGACACCATATAAAGTTATTGTTAACAGTCTGTAAAGTAAGTTATTATGAAGAAAGTGGTTAAAATGCTAAAGAACATTATATACAAGTCATTTGGTATAATTGTGGCAGTTGATGATGACTCCCTGAAAAGTTAGCAAAGACAATCATGAAAGTTGCTTATGATCTATTGATGATCTGAGAAGTTATGAAACCATTCGTGGTTGTAAAATAAGTTCTGAGAAGCTAATGGAAACCATCTGAAAAGTAATTAAAAAAGAATTGAAAAGTCGAATAAAAGGTTAGTCATGATAATCTATACATTAGTTATAAGAACGGAAGTTGCCGGAATACTTAAGAAAATTATACAGAGGTCAGGTGGTAGAATTATGGCAGTTGATATTGATACTCTGAAAGCTTCATAAAGACTATTAATTATGTCGGTTATGACCATCAAACACACTGATCGGTTGTAGCAGTTGTTCTGTATGTCTTAAACACTTAATGAAAACGATTTTCAAGAAGGTCATGAGGATCTAAGTTTTTTTTATGTTGAAGGCTGCAGTCACGGACAAAAGTCCACATCAAGGCCGGGCCCTAATTGAAATACAGAGGGAGTGGAGAAATTGGGAAAAACAGACAGGGAAAGTATTTACAGATTTTTGAGAAAGTGAAAAACATGTCTCTTGAAATGAACCAGGTCATAGTTATTGGGAAAGACATGAGGAGGTATAGAGTTCCAGAGCTTCGACGTGTAGGGAAAGAAACAGTTATCAAAACGGCACACCCTTGAGTGGCCGATGGCCACACAATTATCATGTGACGCAGCAGCTTGCCGAGTATTTCGTGGTCTAGCTAGTGGTGGGGGCACACAAGCAGCCAGCTCTCGGG
>JAYMFT010412822.1:0-18130 GCA_038088735.1 Panulirus argus | reverse complement strand
ATATATATATATATATGTATTTTTTTTTTTTTAATCTTCTTTTCCCTCCTTCAGGAAACACCTGCTCAACTCACCGCTCCTGGCGCGTCGTCGCCAACATCGAAGCGCCGTGGAAAGCAGTGACGACGAGCCGGTGCACTGCTCCAGCGACGCGGAGGTCCTCTGTTCCTCTTCCAACTACAGGGACCTCGAGACCTTCCAGAAGACCCAGTTGAGGAACAAGGTAACAAGTGGCCTGACCACCTCATCTCTTCTCCTTTTCATCAGGTTCTCTTATTTTCCTCAACAAGGTGTCCTGCACTCACCCTCTTCCCACCATCTTCCCAGAGGTTAATGATCGTAGTAACATGAAGTCAGAGTGACCCCGAATTGCTCTCGAGCCGACACTCATTTCACCATGTACACATTTGCCTCACTTTCCTTGTCTTTCTCCCAAAGAAAGTTTTCTCCCATGGGTAGATAGGTAGATAGATAGGTGGGTTCATTTAGCTCTTCTAAACGCCACGATCACTGCGTCTCTGTTGTTAGTCCTTTCTGCTGACATTGTTTTATTCATGGAAAATTAAGTCCCTTCTCCTTTGCAAACGTCACCCCTCTCCTGGTGACTCCCTCCCCTAGCATCCAACCCGTCTTCTATCCTTCAGTGGAACTCGGTACTACTCCATCTTGTTAGTACCAATCAGACAGATGTGATGATACTGGACCTACCCACATCATCAGACATCTCTCCTCCTATCCTTGGTTCTCCTGAAAACAAAAGCCCTAATGACCTCACACATGCAACTGGCCTCCTCTGTCCCCAGACTACTGTAGATCACCACCTCCCTCGTATTGTCCTTTTCACACGAGTGGCGATACCTTGCAGGAATCACTATCATTCTTGCAGAGATGTATTGGTGGATGTGATATCACCAGTTAAGAGCATTCCCATAACTGGATATAATTCTCGTGCTGCAATAGCTTTCCCGACCGCCTTTTCCCCCTTTTTCCTTTAGTGATAGTGATTAATAGCAGGCAAAGTGATTAATAGCAGGCAAAAGAAAATTATAATCTATGGTAATTCCTTTCAGGAGTGACGCTATGGACATTATGTTTCCCCGACAAACTTATCATATTTTGGATACTCCTCACACTGCCCGTCTGTCTGTCTCTGTCTCTTTATCTGTCGATTTAACTTGAGCCTCCTTTCTTGTCCCTCAGCTGCGGAGGTCCCGGGGCCGGAGTGACGGCAGTGGAGGCAGCGGAGGGGACAGCTCTGGGTCGTCCACCCCTCGCCACCGTCAGTACGTGATGCACAACAAGGCTCCTCTGTGGAACGAGAACTCGCAGGTCTACCAGCTGGACTTCGGCGGCCGCGTGACTCAGGAGTCCGCCAAGAACTTCCAGATAGAGTTCAAGGGCAAGCAGGTGAGGGTTGGATGAGTGGTGGAAGTGGTGGAAAGGAAACAAAGTGGTTTAGGAAGTGTGGAAATCAGGGAAGAGAGAGGAGAAAGTAAGGTGATCAGTTCATGGCGTGTTGGTGGAAAAAAGATGGTGAGCCAGACGAAGTAGTAGAGGAGTAAGGATCATTTAGTGAGAAGTAAGAGAGAGTGAGAAAGTTCAGGGAACACAAGGCGACCAGCGGATGAACACGGAGCCTAGTCCATAGTGAGATGAGAGATGGAAGTCAAGACTCTTGTGTCTTGGTAAACTGTCTCACTGTTAAAGTGGGACTTGGTGATCTTTGATTTGGATGGGATTTATAATTGTTGATACTCGTCTTTAGCAATTTACTCGAAATAATGTAAAGTTTTAGAGTGAAGTTTATGTGTATATTGTGTAGGTGAAGATTTTACATGTATTTCTTCAACAGAATAAGAATACTTCATCATTGCTTTACTCACCAAGTCTCTCTCTCCTCTTCCAATATTTTTTTTTTTACCATCAGTCATATTATCCACTTTCTTCAGTATTATGTTCGTTTCCCTTCTCTCCTCTCCACTTCCCTGTCCCTCGCTTTGTCTCAGCTTCCTATCTCTACACTTCACCTCTCCCACACCTTTATCCTGTTTATCGTCACACTTCTTGAAGCTTCGTCCTTTGAATGCCTCTGTCACTAAGGAAGGCCCGTGCTTTCCACTACCATAGCAGTGTTTCCAGCAACTACATTCCCTTAACCCCAGCTGAGTCTGCCATTATTCCAGACGTCCCAGGCCAGGCTTTCTTGTTTATTACCCCAACATTACCACGCTCTTTACTTTTGTATCATTATTTACATAACTAATATTTACTCAGATATAATCTTTCATTGCAGTTTTTTTTATCCATCCTTCCATTATTACCTCGATAGTTGTAACTGTCTTCCCTCCAACTCAGTCACAGTCACCTTGTCTTAACCACCCAACACCTGCACTTTACTAGCCCTGTGCTGGAAAATCATGCAGGAAGATCCCGACGGCTCTCATGAGCATTCACTTCATCGTGGATACCGAGATAGGGTTGTATATCTTAGGTCCTTTCATAATAAAGAGAACTGACAACATATATACAAGTTAATGACCTAATCCACAACCTTAGACCCTTTGCCTTAGCTGGTCATAATTCTTAATTGACCTTCACTTGATCCTCGCTTGACGATGTCATACGCCCCACTTGTTCTGTGTATAAATAAACCTATGCTTATGATATTATAATCCTGATTGGATTCCCCCTGTGATCAAAAAAAAAAAAAAAGGCCTTTCTTTCTTCCCTATCCCCATTGATCCCTACTGGGTCTGTATACCTATCCACACATATTTTTACAGGTAGTGTATCTTCCTCACCACTGTTTCAGGTCAGTCTCTCAATCACCCCACCACCTAAGGCAGCCTTTCATCGCCCGCACCACTACCCCAGCACATTGCTAAACCTTACGCCTACGCTGCCCACCACTATCACCTTAGACTGAGCGAGCCTCTCCTTTCCCTAACACTCTGAAAAACCCAGTTTGCCCAGTTCTCAGCCACCTGCTAAGTCAGCCTGCCTTGGCCCCATCGTCCCACTCAATCATCGGTCCTTCTTCAGGTGATGCAGTTCGGGCGGATCGATGGCAACGCGTACACGCTCGACTTCCAGTACCCGTTCAGCGCCGTGCAGGCCTTCGCTGTAGCCCTCGCCAATGTCACGCAGAGACTCAAATGATATAGGATGCACCCAGAGAGCCAGGTACGTGATTCACTCTGGAGTAGGGCTTTAAGCTTACCCTAGGGTTGAGAATTCAGGCCCATGAACCTTAACAGAGGTGCTTAACTGTGTGGATGGTACGCCTAAGAAGTGTGTTGTGTTGCCGTGAGAGGGAAGCAACGTGGGCTGTGGATCGCATTTACATTGAGGGAAATCTTTTATGAGTGGGGGATAAAGATGTTATTAAGAAGGATATTGTATAACCTTAAGAGGGCGTTAATTAGGCCTGATTGATCCCCTATTTTTTTAAGGTTTAAAGGCTCTCAATCTCCCCTCACTAGAGTTCCCTGCAGGAGGAAAAAGTTCATCATATTTCAGAACACCAGTTTTATCTCACCTGCATTGCTTGGCAAACACTTTTGCGATTGCTTTGTCCATAATTCGCCTTTTGTCCATCTCTCTGTGCATCTGTTGCTGAGAGTCAAACCCAGGTTTAGTGAACAGATGCATTTGACCTGACCGTTACATAAGGTTTGGTCAAATACAGCACTTGTATACTTCATACATGTTTTCCTCCTGCATCTAAAAACAGATGAAATAAGACCCATAAGTCTAATTGGACTTAGCCTGAATTATGCAGATAAGGTTAAATTGAAACTTAGACTGGCTCATAACTTAAAGATTTGATGATGAAAGGATTTCTGTAATGTTGTTGTTGTCTAGATTGTAAATGGGCAAGTGTGACTCTTGTTTATCTGGGGAGTGTGGCTTTTCTCAGTGATGGGTTGGAGTGTAATACTGTGGCGGGAGATGGGTTGTTTAGTGCTTGTTGGGTTATCTCAGTATGTCTGTGTTTTGCGACTGTCATGTTTGAGCTGGGGCGATCTGCGAATAGAGGCTGCTAAATTGTATGGCAGAAGTAAGCATTTTATTTGTTCTTGAGGGTTGGTGGTTAGTTATGAAGTGGTTTGGATTGGAGGGGGTTTGGTGCTGTTGCATAGATTTGAGTGTTGGACGTGTTTAAGGTAGGATTATGCTGGGAAAATCGTTTCATTGTGCAGGTAACGAGTGTTTATGACGGCTAGGGAACCAGTGACTGTTGTGAGTGCACTAATTCGTATGTTTTGCAGAAATGTCATATTTGCTTTTCAGAGGGTGGAAGAAGACCAGGATGGTGAAGCGTAGTTTAGAGTGGAGCGGAGGATTTGTTTGCCGTGAATATTAAGGGATCCCTTCCATTCACAGTGCCCCTTTATTTCTTACTGCATGATCTTCTGAAACCCCACACTTACGAGACCTTCCCCTCACTGAACCCATTTTGTTATGGTTCCTCTATTTAATGGCATTCCTATTCCACAGGCCGCTCACAGCCACAGCGTTGTGGTCCTAGAGTTCTGGTGACGCCGCGTGGTGCGCCACCCTTACTACTGTGGACTGCTGAGGGAGACTTCTGTGTTCTTCTGGTGAAAAAATAAGTTATTGTTATGAACTTTTTCATTCCATTTAGTGTTGCTGCAAATGTTCACACACAAAAAAAAAATAATATGAGGATTTTTAAAGAGGAGACAATACTTTTTTGAGAGGTAGCACATTGAGTATGTTTAACAATATTTGCGTTTGTGTTTACTGAAATTTCAAAGGGGGAAAATATGATTAATTAATGGACGGCTTTTGTGTTGCCAATTCAGAAATTCTCATGAGACAGGTATCTATGTTGCTGTCATGTCAGTGCCTAAGGTATGATAAACGCTCACATTGTATGCGTATACATCTCTTGTGTGTTTTAGACAGATTTGCCATTTTATAGAGACACTGCTGACAATATTGTATGTGATACTATTTACTGCTTTTACTTAAAAAAGCAAAAGATATGTTGTACATTACAGAAATACCATTTCCACTTTAGCTTATAAGGTCTTTTTTTATTTATTTAAGTTGCAGAAAGTATGGCAAGTTCATAATGAATTTAAGCCTTCGTTTCTTTGACTGCAAAGAAGTATTTTGTAGTGATTAAGTTGAAAATGAACCTTGTACAGCAGGGCTTAAGACTTATTATCCAAGAGTCTCGCTTGCTTGTCAAGGGTAACAAAATGGGTGATCTCAAAACCATTCTAGTCATTTGTAGTTGCTGTGAAAATGCCACTTGATATGAATAATTAGGTAGGCCAACTTCTCCCACCACTTTGCTAATTCCTCCCAGCATTGTAAGCTTAAATGAGGTACTCACAAGCACCAGTTTGGTCCAGCAACTGCTTGTTAGGTTATCTTCTAATTGCAAACGTAAATTGGCTTGTTCACACACATCCAAATAGGAAGGTTAATTGGTTAGTTTTGATGACACTTGTGAAACGTAGTACAGTTAATAAAGTTAAATTAACACATGATTGTGAGTGAAATTTGGTTAGCAAAAGGACTTGCTGGATAGCCAGCTAAAAAGATTTGCTGTTGGGTGGGCAAGGGTGAAATATATCAGTTACATGAGCATCATTACCCAAAAGGTGTTTAACATACTTATTAAAACGGAAAGTGTGTTAGAGAGAGGATATATTGACTAGATGGAAGCTTTCTTGAAGAGTGGACCTTACTGGAGAACCAGGAAGTCACTTAAAGAATGCCTTGTTAGTCGAGTGACTAAAGAACTAACAGTCAGGGAGCCAATTACCATGTCAAGACGCTCGTCATCATTAAATGAGTTTTTAAAAGTTCCCAACCCAATTTTTAAAGTTTACACTTAGTTAGGGTTCCCCACATTGTTATATCGAGGCGCTTTTGTAACTTTTTCAAATCATTTCTATGATCATAGAAAAATGCAGATGAGGGGTAACTGGTTTGGTTGTAAAACTGAATTTCAAATTGAAGTGTTTTGTAATCTGTTTTGCATCATTAAGCTCACATTGTTGTACATAGTGATCATCTCTATCTAGTCATATATACAAGTAAGTAATATCTACATAATGAACAATCAATATTTAAGTGGATATCCCGTCTTTTATTTTATTGATGACTATTAATTGAGTAAATTTCAACGATGGCAAATTTACAGAATTTTCCTTTGCAGACTTGGTCTGGACTGATGGAATTTAGCTTGCAAATGCTCATTCCTAGTGTGTTTTTAGTTTTTAATGATCTTAGTTCAAAAATTGTCAATGAATGTTGAATCTTATCTAGTTACTTAAATGTTTTTGTATTATTATATGTTCCACAACCACATTTTTGTTGTGATATTATTTCCATATATTTTTTTATTGAATTTTCAAAAACGGTTAGTCCATCCTAGACCCTGAGCAGCTATTTTGTACATTGTGCATAGTGAGTAGACATTTTGTACATATGATGACAAGAAATGTACAGAGCAGTTGAAATTAGTTGACATTTTTATGTTTATTTACAATGATTTAATAAATGTGACTCAATTATGTAAAAACTTAAGAATTAGAAATTTAGTACATATAGTTATGATTTTAATGAGTTGTGTGTGAATTAGCAAAGGAAAATGTTGCTGGTTATGGAAGTGACTTGCAAAGAAATAAAATAGTATTTGTTAAGTATAAAGCTTGCTCACATTAGAGTAGCACATTGTTTCCCATACAAAATAAGTACTGAGTAATGATGAAAAGAAAAGTAATTGAAAGACATATTTCATAGCTACACTGCTGCTGTGTAATTTGCCAGAAATTTAGGCAAAGTGTCCTTGCACAGGAAATACAGCAGTTATACAACAGAAATCCATAATTCTGTAACTTTTTTTATGAATGCAGTAATTGGCATATTCCTGAGTATGATACTGATCCATTGTACAGTGTTCAGTGACGCGTAATAGCAAAATGAAAAATGTGATGTTATAAGCCTTGCTAAGCAATCCTATTGGGAAAAATGCTAAGTGACAGAAATGCCATCAGACAATTATTGTTCTCATCTCTGTTTGCACTTTGAAGTGCCTAGTGGCTCTCCCTATGCTCTGTGCTCTACTGTGTCACCAATAATGTTATTTCCTTGAAGTTTACTTATAATGACTGTATATCTCTTACGTAAGGAACTTGTATGTAGACATACTACTGTGTTATATTCAGGGTTAATTGTGATATGGGCTGTTCAATTTTATTACTATTTGTGTTTTACAGGCATGAGGCATTCTCTATAGCTGTTAAGTTACTTATATATAATTTATTTATTTATATGTTACAAAAAATACCCCAGCACCAATTTCTGTGAGAGTCCAGGTGTTTCTCAGGACCCTCTTTCTACAGGTTTCTAAAGCCCAGGGTGCACTACTTCCAGCTGCAGGGAAATGTAGACTCCTCTGAAGTGAGAAGTTCTTTGATAAGTCTATGCTCAAGGACCCCACCTTTAGGTTCCTATAGCTCAATGCTACAATCAGTAGCAAGGAAAGGGTGGACTCCTTTGGAGTGAGAACTTTTCATGAAGTTTTAACTCCAATGATACAGACTTGCTGAAAGTTATTTTTCACTTTTGGCATAACTGAGCACACTTGGAGTCCAGTAATGCCTTTCACAAGCAAATATATCAAAGCTATAAACCACACATTACAGAGCACTCACAACAATCACTGGCTATCTAAAAGAAACAAACACTCAACACCAGTAATTGAAACAAAGATCCTCCCAATTCACTCCCACCCTAAAATGCTTGGTATTCAGTTCTTTGCAATACCACTAGACCCCTTCTGCCTAAAATCACCCAGTTACTCACACTTCAGTAACCTCTACTCATAGATCCCCTTACCCCCATCAGACATAATGTTGCCAAAACACACACACACTGAAATGATCTGACAAGCAGTGAACAACTACCTTCTTTAATACATGAATACCATCCCACCAGACATACACCCACCTGAAACCATATTCCATAGAAAAATACGTCACATTTCCCATCTATGCTGTGGATACTGCCCATTCTCTACATCCTAAAATCCCTCATGCTCGCAGTGCAGTTACCACAATGAAGACATTGAACACTTACTGCTCAGTTGTCCTGTTCTTTCCCTCCATAAGATGCACACATGATATATCCACACTTTATAACCTATGGTCGAGCCTGGTGGATACCGCTGGCTCCCTTAGCACTGCAGAAGCTCCATAAAGATAAAAGTGACTCCTGGGATAGAAAGTAAGTATATAGGTATAAATACATACATATGCAAAAGCCAGTGTCATCAGATTGTGCATAAATTTGGTTACAGCCCGAGTGACAAGTCACTTTCAGCAAGGATGTATAGTCTTCTTGAGGAACATTGTAATGCAGAGGAGTCCATCATTTCCCCTCTCTTGAATAGAGTGCAACCTTGGAACTAGAGGAAGCCACATATAAGGATCCAGAAACTGTATACTCTACAGTACATTACACAAAAGATATTTTCACCACTAAGTACTGATTTTACTTATCAGTTACTAACTTTGAACCTGAGCATCATCAGAAACATGATATGAATCTCATTTTGGTGCTACAGATTTTTATTCTGAATTATCCCAGAGACTATGAACTTTATTTGAATGAGACTTTACTACTCTTAGGTTTGCAGTAAAACCTTAGGGATTGAATCTTTTGATATCAAGGATACACTCAGTATCACCAGCACTTGGTATTGATGTTAGAGCTCAGAATATTGCTGTTATTTGATATTTAGGTTATGATCTCTTGATATCAGGAGTTTTCAGTATTAAATTTCTAATCTCCAGATGTAAAACTTATTGTTAAAGGTCAAGGCTCTAAACCTCATGAGTATCCTACATAATGTATGATATAAGACATCAGAATCACCAGAACTTAAAGATGAATATCAGACTGCAAAGTGTCGCTAACACTTCATGTCAAAGATCAAATCTCTAAATATCACAAACAAATTTAAAGCATAAGCTGTATCAAAACAGTGTTAAAGGTCAACTCTAAACAACAGATATTTAGTAACAATCTGTGAAGTGCATGTCAAGAACACTTAATGATTAGGGTGAAAGCTCAAAAAACTGACCTGATTAATAATGTATTTTTTTTTCTTATCTTGTGGGTTTAAGACATAATTTTTTAACGGCCATTTCTGTTTTAACTTTTTTATGATTACAGGTCTTATTTCATCATTTTCTTTATCATAGATTTTTTTTTATAACATTTTGCCTTGCCTTTTTACATTGTAGTTTGGCAGTAATTTTACTCTTTCTGAATTGGCATGCATATTATTGTAGGTATGATCATATTCAACGTAAGAAAAATTAGATTTTTGATGCTGGTGATAATGAATGTAATTTCACAGTTGCCCTGGCTTTTTTTATTGATAGTTTCTCTACAGCTTTCATAGTACCACCAAGAGAATATATTTATGGATACCTATGTACTCTAACGTACACACACACACACACACACACACACACACACACACACACACACACACACATACACACTGTATTATGGGATTACCACTATATTGTGAAACATCACAGATCCTTAGCACCAACTTTCTAAAGCATTGTCACTGAAGAACCAAAACGTTGTTACTGAAGAACCAGAAAAAGGTACTAAACAGCCAAAATTTAGGGAAACACATACTTTTAGGTTGTTAGGACTTATGATGTTTTGGAAATGATGCTTTGGAATTATAATGCTTCAGAATATCATGGTTGTGCCCTGTATTTTTGTAATTACCTCCTGTTTCTCACTTAATGGCAATAGCATGTCCATCAGCTTGTAAGATTTGTGAACATATAACAAGTCTTTTATGGGTTCTTTGTTTACAGTGTGAGAGATTCTTGTGTCATTTATTGGGCATTATGATAGGTTGTTTTTAACAACTAATTTAAATTAGTGCCATATAGTGTTAATTAATCATCATTAATTTATGAGGTTGTTCTATCAGAGTTTGATGATAGTGTGTACTAATTAAACTTATGAAACCTGCAAACGAATTTTAAGAATAATCTTATTTTAATGTACAATTCTGCTGTTGTCAAATCTGTTCATAATTTTCGTAATGTTGGCATTTGTTAAGGTATTGCTATGAATATGCAGGTAACCTGTTACTGTTCTACATTATGCCCCTGCTTAAATGTTAGTATTATATTTACCAATTATAAAAGCATTTAGATTAGTTCTATTGATATCCATTGTCTTGTACCAGAAAATTTTATTTTACAGTATCTTTATTAGAAATCTGATGTGGTTGTGGTATGTATTTTTCATACTATAACAGGTAAAAATGTAATTTTAGAGTACACCTTTAACTTTGACTTGTAATGACATAACTCTTATCAAGTGATTTGTTTCCCCCATATTGACTGAACTCAGATATGAACATTGAAATATGGAATAAATTTTTTGGTTAATATAAGTCTGATAAGATCACAGAAAATGGAAGGGAAAACTTCTCAGAAGAACCTAACATAATCTAACCAAACAATAAGATCACAGAAAATGGAAGGGAAAACTTCTCAGAAGAACCTAACATAATCTAACCAAACAATCTTTATCACGGTAAAAAACAAAAAGATTTCCAATTTTTCTTTATATCAGAATTTATTTTATGTAAGAGATGTAATTTGGCATGATTTTGATCAATACCAGATTAATGTACAGACTACTTAGGCCCAGCCGAGGGCCATGGCCAAATGGCCCATACTGGTCTCCTAAGTAAGAAACATTATGATTTGTAAAAGAAACAGAATGCCTGTATAGGCAATATTATACAGTATATAAATTGATGATACTGTATAGAATAGAATGATGAAATTTACCATAATACTAACATATCTTCATGATATTATAGAGTATGAATTTTTTCAGTATAAGCTAATAAATAAAGGTACACCCCTAAAGTACAATTTTACCCAATACAGGTGGAAGATCTTTAGTCTGTATATCAAGAGTCCAAAAGCACCCGAATTCCAAGTGCCCAAGGATTTAAGATTCCCACCAATGGAGCACAAGAGTTTCTGAGGTGTAAATTCAAGGTGGTAGCACCTGTGCTTTTCTCATATATTTCTGGCGTTTTGCATTTGTTTTACCCTTATAATTGTATATGGCATGTGGCCAACCCTCGGAACAGTTAACATTGCACTTTTTAGAAGCTGAGATAAGGATGAATTGTGGATAAATATAATAACTGAACATTTTTCAAATGTTATATGAAATAAATATTTACGTGTATTACATTCAGTGACATAAACAGTCAGAAAGTGCAACCAAAAGGATCATTATCTGTGATTTGAAAAATCCAGTATCTGAACAGAACAGAACTAGACTAAAGTTCTTCTACCCGTACCTCTTTATAATAACCAAAGCACATATTTGATTCAGGAAATTTTTGTGATTTATGTCTTCTTGCTGTTCTTACTATTTGATTAAACAGACATACAAGATCAGCTCTCATTTTTTAAAAGAATTCTCATGCTTTAGTTGCTTATTCATAATACTGTTTGGTTCATGACATTCCACAGTTCATTGTGCATTTATTTATCTCTGTGACTTCATTCCTAAGAGATGGGTTTGAGGGGTAAGGGATGTAGTCAGTTTAGAATTAGGAATGAGAAAGTATAGAGAACAGAAGTGATAATTGTGATAAAGAGTGGTAAAACAATTCATAGAAAACTGCAATGGTATTAACATATGGAAACTGGATGTAGGAAGAATTGCTAAAAGAGTGAACACGAGTAATATGAGTTGAAACAGCTTTAGGGGGCGTAAGTCAAGATCATATGTCAGAGTAAGGAAGTATGTATGGAAGGAGGAAGATGGTTTGATTGAGTGGAAATATATCATGTTAACGTGCTCTTCTTCTAGAGTTTCTTCAGGGAATGTCAAGACAGGAAAAGATAGGAAAAGATTAATTGATATATCTGTTGAGTTCCTGGTACTAGAACAAAGGGCATGTGAAACGTTTGGAGTAAACCATGGAAAGGTCTGTGGGGCTTGGATGTGGATAGGGAGCTGTGGTTTCGGTGCATTACACATGACAGCTAGAGAATGAGTGGGAGCGAATGTGGCCTTTTTCGTCTGTTTCCTGGTGCTACTTTGCTGATGCAACGGGTGGCGATGCTATTTCCTGTGGGACAGGATGGCGTTAGGAATGAATGGAGGCGAGTAAGTATGAATATGTACATGTGAATAAGTGCAAATGCATGTGGATGTGTATATATGTATGTATATATTGGTATGTATATGTATGTATTGTGCATATATGTATATATGTGTGTATATGAGTGGATGTGTCTTTCTTCATCTGTTTCCTGGCGCTACCTCGCTGACATGGGAAACAGCGATCAAGTAATAATAATAATTAACAACAGTATCATAATATGAAAAGATGTAGCACTGACATTTCTCACAAAGCATTTAGTTTAGAGCAAGAACCTGTCATACATGATAATATATGAAATTTTGAACACTTTTCCTAAGCACCATTACCTTATCATTCATGTGCTAATGAAATATATAATAAAAGATGTATTTAGGAGTACATCTTAGTACCTGAAAACAAGACACTACACTGTACTATCATACCTACAAGAACAGCTGAATGCCGATGAACAAACTGCAGACAACGGTGGATGACCTTTAAACCAATCAAAAAATCTGTAAAAGGTGATTCTGGGTTTAAAGAAGCCCAGTAGCTTTCTCCATCAATGATATGAACCACACCCACCATTATGCACCTGTTGAAATGAACAATGACTTAAGTACTTATAATCAACAGGGGTAATAATATGATATACTTTCTCTACTGGTCCTTATATGTATTCATATATAAAATCTTCATATTGACTTCATTACTTATAAAAAATTGCATGGTGATGAGGATACATGTAAACTCTTTTACAATATCATATATGGTAGTCACAGTATATTTCAGTAAGAACTGCAAGTTATAATACAAGTGGAATGAAGAAGAGCAGAATAAATGCTTTTCTATCCAACTCTGTAAAACTAATATCATGGAACATACAAACTTACTGAATGAGCATGTTGATGTTCCTCTGGAGAATGTCACACAATTCCTGCTCCCTGGTCAATCTTCTCAGGCTATTTTCAAGTCTAAGAGAGGAAACTAGTGTAATGTGCAACCAATATCAAATAGTAAAAGTCATATTCTTCACAAAACCAATTATTCTATATTCCACACAGATGTAATCACCATTTTAAATTTCAAAGAACTGCTTCATAAACATCTATCTCTACTATTTTACAGAGCTTAACTAAAACAATAGGTTATCAAAGTGAAGTGATTAAGTTCTTTATTCTTAACCTTTAAGACAAAATCTTTAAGTTTGTAGATAGTTATGCAAAGACAAAAGACTGTTATTTGCCATTTGGAACAAAATGCTAATCATATAATCACAAACAATGAAACTAACACTTTAACTATGACCATAAAGATGTGGAACTTAAAAGGAATGCTGACTGCATTAGGGGATGAGACAGTTAAAGCTATGTAACAGGAAGAGAGGTACCGTAATTCTTCTCATCCAAGGTCACATTACATGTTCAAAATGGTATAAAAGATGGTCCATAAAAACTGGTACTAAAAATGTTGCCAACTGAATACACAGGAAACAGGGAGAGGTTTAAAATCTTGGAAAGCAGAATTTAGGCGAGACTGAATTTACTGGATCATTAATGGAACATTGTTGGATTGCGCAGTCATAAGTAAAGCAAAGAAAAAAAGCCTTGGGATAAAAGATAGTGTTGCAATCTTCATAGGAAGGTATAAAGTATTTCTGAAAAAATATGGTTCAATACAAATATGTATAAAAAAACAAAAAACTAAAAAATCATAATGCAAATTAATTTCAAAATACCATCCATACATGAACAAATGCAATACCAGGAAACAAATGAAAAATGGCAACAGCCATTATAAGTGAATATGATGTAGGATGTGCAACCCCAACCAGCTATTAAGAGGTAAACATACAAGTGCATAACTATGGCACATGCAGCTTGTTCTGCGATTCACCGTATACCAAGCAAAGTTGGTGACTTCTGCTTGAACACAACATCAAACATGGTAAAGCACTGTTTGAATTTTCAGTTATTATCCTAAGTAATTTTCTTTTGTAAAATCTAGGCATGTATCATCATATACACACATCACGGAGGAGCCAACGCTTCTGAAGACTCAATATATACATTCTGCAGTATGGAAAACAACTTCTCAACTACAGCTAGAGTCTTACAAACTTGCACAAGCTAGAACTGGTGTGTGGAATATTCTACATGCCCTATCCCTCCCACCTGTGCAGCAGAAAAGACATATCAAAATCAATGATACCTTTTCTTATTTTGATGCTTATTTTCTTTATTTCTTAAATAAAAGAACTAAGGATGGGAGTGAGTATGTATGAATAATTAAAGGACTAATGAAATTCATATATGAAATAAATACATACATATCAATGCCGATCTTGAGGGTGAGGATGGGAATAAACACACAGTTATGATGATGGCTACTGAAGTCTTCATTTCTTAGCACTTCCTGTAGTATCTTAACTGAAAAAAAAGCAAAATACAGTCAGCACAGCCATTGCAAAATTACCAATAATTACATTCAAGCAAAAATTTAACTGTCAAATGCATAATTTCTTCCATATAATGCACAGTTACCTAAAGAAAATATATATCACTAAAAACACTCCCATATCAGACTCTACATCAGTACAAGTTGATCCATCTACAAGGTACAGGAAGCAAACCTCACAATTTGATGCAAAAACCCCTTAAATGCTCCCCTCCCAGAAAAGAAAGGAAGTGAGCTTAAGGACTCATATTCAGCACAAATGATTCCCATTAAATGTGCACTGCTATGTTAACAGAACATAATTTAATGATGACACTGATAAACAGATGGATAGATAGATAATTTGAGAGACAAACAGACTTATGTTAGAAAATTTGACATGATAGACAGATAGATAGAGAGGTACAGTACTATTATATTATCATTAGTAGTAGTAGTAATAATAATAATAATAATAATAATAATAATAATAATAATAATAATAATAATAATATTTTCCTGTGGAGCAGGGTGGCATCTGGAGTGGATGGGGGCGAGCAAGTCTAAATATGTACATGTGTATATGTGTATGTATGTATGTATGTATATGTTGATATGTATATATATATGTACGGTGCATATGTGTGCATATATGTATATGTGTGTGTATGCGGGGGGGATGGGTTTTTCTTCGTCTGTTTCCTGGCGCTACCTCGCTGACGCGGGAAATAGCGATCAAGTATGATAAATAAAAATAAAATAATATATAAGACGGGTTAGGTAGGGCCAGCTGCTCTCACCAAAGTGTCTCCCAAGAGGAGAGGGTGATTATAACCACACAAGGGTGATTATCTAACTGTCTTTAAAATCCTCCCTCCGATTTCAGCTTCGATCTATACGTCCTTTAAAAGGGGGAGAGAAAATGACGGTGAAGGTGTTGGAGACTCGAGTTCGATGCAGTTCGACTCGCGACAGCCTCTTCTCTTGTCGTGGTTCGAAGCATCGGAAGGTCTGGGGTCGAAGCCTGGTACTCCAGCCGCTTGAGCTTAACGTCTCTTACCCCTGAGCAAGACGGGAAGATTTCTGAATAAGACAGGAAGATTTCTGAGCAAGACGGGAAGATGTCTGAGCAAGACAGGAAGATTTCTGAGCGAGACAGGAAGATTTCTGAGCGAGACAGAAAGATTTCTGAGCAAGACAGAAAGATTTCTGAGCAAGACAGGAAGATTTCTGAGCAAGACAGGAAGATTTTTTGAGCAAGACGGTACGATTCTTGGGCAAGACGGTGCGAATCCTTGACCGAAACGGTACAAACCTTAATCAAAAGTCTACAACCCTTAACGAAGACGGTACAACCCTTGACCAAGACGGTACAACCCTTGACCAAGACGGTACGACCCTTGACCAAGACGGTACAACCCTTGGCCAAGACGGTACGACCCTTGGCCAAGACGGTACGACCCTTGACCAAGACGGTACAACCCTTGGCCAAGACGGTACAACCCTTGAGCAAGACGGTACGACCCTTGGCCAAGACGGTACAACCCCTTTGATCGCGACGGTACAACCCTCGATCACGACGGGTCACATTCCTCAGAGCGAGACGAAGCGCAACACTTGGACTACGTTTTCCTGGCCTTGTTGGCCCCTTGACCTACTCAAGGGCGAGGTCAAAGGTCACGTTATCAACATACCCACCCACCCCCCTCCCTAGACGCCGGAGCTTCGCGTACTGCTCACTAGATCGTACCGTTAAAGAGGAGGTACTTGGCGCTCTTAAAAAAAAAAGGGAAGCTCCGTATCGTGAGAGAGAACTTCAGGTGAGTTTCTCTCACAACCTGTGACGCTCTGGAACTCAAAGGAGCTCACACTCGAAGCTGTGATTCGTCTCGCTCAAAAAGGACGCACGACTTGCACTCACATGAGTTAAACCGCTTTACTCAAAAGGGTATAAACCACGCTCTCGGGGAAGTAAACTACTGGACTCAGTGGAGTTAAACCACTGTACTCAGAGGAAATAAACCACTGTACTCAAAAGGAGTAAGACCTCTGTGCTCGATGGAATTAAACCACTGAAGTCAAAGGAGTTAAACCAAAGTCCTGAAATGATTTAAACCACTGTATCAACGGAAATAAACCCATCAAGTCAAAGGAGTTAAACCCTGGCACTGCAAGGAACTGAATCACTGTACTCAAAGGCGTTAAACCACAGTACTCAAAGGAGTTTTAAAACTTGGCACTAAAACGATCGGTATCACTGTAATCAACGGCGTTAAACCACTGTACTCAAAGGAGTTAAACCTTGGCACTAAAACGATCGGTATCACTGTAATCAACGGCGTTAAACCACTGTACTCAAAGGAGTTAAACCACTATACCGAACAGCATTTAAAGCACTTATCAAACCACCGAGCTCAGATGAAACCCCGTACTCAAACCCGTTAAACCACCAGGCCCAGTGGCGCTAAAACCAGCGCGCTCAAAAGGCATTAAACCACAGCATTCAATGGCTTTCATCACCCATGTAAATCAAGATCATTAATACGTCTTTGTCAAAGGCTTTTAATCAGTGTATTTAAATGGCCTACAGTCAATCGCACTTAAAGGCGTCCTACTACTGGCACAGTTAAAGTTACCACACTTAAAGGGCTGGGAGACCCAGCTCCCTGCCACACTTTCACGCTAGGCACCGTCGACCACCACACACACCACACATACCACACTAGGAAGCCTGCCACACTTAACACTAGGACACTAGCACACTAAACACTTGGACTCTACCACATACCACACTTGGAACCCACTACACATCTCACTTGGAACCCACCACACACCACACTTGGAACCTACTACATATCACATTTGGAACCCACCATACACCACACTTGGAACCCACCACACACCACACTTGGAACCCACCACACACCACACTTGGAACCTACTACACATCACACTTGGAACCCACCACACACCACACTTGGAACCAACTACGCATCACACTTAGAACCTACCCAACTCCACACTTGGAACCCACCACACACCACACTTGGAAACCACCAAACTCCACACTTGGAACCCACGACACATCACACTTGAAACCCACTACACCCCATACCACACTTATAATGGCACACTTCGCCCTTGCTTACTGGGAAAAAAAAATCGCATTCACATAACCAATATCACATCCTTCACATATTTTTCAAGTATTGCGCTCACATATTTTCCCCAAAATCACACATTTTGCTTACAATCACAAGACTTTCCTGTCGATATATGTAAGCGTTCTCTTTCACAAATTTCTTTTCGTATGTTAGCTGAAACGGGCAACGGCAAATGAGGACTTATTCAAGGCCTGAGCTAGGTACCCATTTTATCGACCAACCCCTAAGGGTAGATGAACAGCTGGGTTGTCTGTGGACCGACTGCTGCCGTAACTAGGATTCGAACCCATGCCATGCTCGACCCTGGGCTGGGCGGCCCGTGAAT
>JAYMFT010412811.1:0-18130 GCA_038088735.1 Panulirus argus | reverse complement strand
CACACACACACACACACACACATATATATATATATATATATATATATATATATATATATACAAAAAGTACACATGCAGCGAATAGACATGAGATGCAAGTAAAATCACTAAGAAACTAAAAACAGTGTCAGTTGCTTTCATATATTACACTGTAAAGACTAAGTACAAATAAAGAAAAACAGAATATAATAAACGAACTACAACTGGATGGGAACAGGTAAATGAATCAAGAAACAGGTAAAGGAATTAAAGCACAGGTCATCTTTGATGACTTCACCTCTCATGTGTTACAAAATCAGGTTAACCTATATTCTTGGTTATAGATTAATATTTTTTCACTTACAAAGTTAATTCATTTATATAAACAAACAGTCTGAATCACATTAATATCTCTACTATGTTTGATAAGAGAAGATTCAACAATATTTCTGTCAGTTACTGAGTAATTGTATGTGACAACCTCAGCATTACTCCAGTCAATTTGATTATCAAAATTTCTAAGGTGAACAAATATTGCATTAGATTCTTGACCATATCTAAGACTAACATTAAGAACCTTAACAGTTTGCCCAATGCAAAACCAAGCACACTTTATAGGGAATAATGTAAACACAGCCCTTTTGAGCAGTTAATGTATTTCTGGTAAGATTTTCCCTGACAGTATTGTTATTGCTTAAAACTAAATTAATATGAAAACTATTGATTTGAAAAAAGACAGGTGTCTGCATATCACAATAGTTGCCAATTCTGTGATATACCAATTTTCTAAAACCATATTGGAATGGAGTGATAAAATTTCTTTCAAAGTACCAGGGTAATCTTTTTTTCATACATGATTGCTGTTTCCTGAATTAGTAAGGTAGCACCAGAAAATAGACGAAGAAAGTCACATCCACTCACATGCACATATGTATACATATATGCATACTAACATACACACATATCTATATACATACATATACATATATATACATACAAACTTCCCACATATGCCTTGCTTGTCATAGAAGGTGAATAAAAGGGGTAGGAGCAAGGGGCTGGAAATCCTTCCCTCCTGTTTTACTTTTCCAAAAGAAGGAACACAGAAAAGGGCCATGTGAGGATTTTTTTCCTCTGAAGGTCAGTCATCTGTTCCTGATGCTACCTCACTGATATGGAAAATGGCAATATTTATAAATAAAAAAATACATATATACACATACACATATATATACATATATACACATGTACACATTCATACTTGCTCACCCTCATTCATTCCTGATGCAACCCTGCCCCACAGGAAACAGCACAAATGCATGAAGGAATAGATAAAGAGGCAACATATACATTCTCTTCTCCTACCTCACACCCGATGGCCGCCCCATGAGTCAGTGGGGTAGCACCAGGAAACAAACAAAGAAAGGCCACATCCACTCACACTCATTACATGCTGTCAAAATTAATGCATCAAAACCACAGAGCAATCTATTACAAATTATTTTTTTCCATTAGTTTTAAAAGACAAGCAATCAGTGAAATAGGTCTAAAGCTTGTATCAGTGGTAGGACATTTACCTAGCTTAAGAATGGCAAGAATAGATGATATTTTTCCAAAACATGGATACTAGTTTAAAAACATCTATCAAGAATTCTTCAGAGTTAAGGAAGAACATTTTAGCATCCTTTCCAGGAGCAGCACATTGAGTGTCTGACTGGGATGATATCATTTCTCTTGCATAAAACAGCTCATGATAGTCCTTTTCATAACTTCATGAGAGATGGGCAGAGATCCCTCTTTAGTACATATCTAATCTATGCCTTATTGTTTGGTACAATATTGGTACTAATATTTTTGTCTCTCAAATATCATTTCAAATTATTTATTTACCTGCCTGTCTGTCTGTGACAACTGCTATATTTACCTGTCTGTCTGGGAAGACTTCCACATTTACCTGTTTGTCTGTGAAGACTGCCATATTCATCTGTCTGTCTGTGAAGACTGCCATATTTATCTGTCTGTCTGTGAAGACTGCCATATTTACCTGTCTGTCTGTGAAGGCTGCCATATTTACCTGTCTGTCTGTGAAGACTGCCATATTTACCTGTTGGTCTATGAAGATTGCCATATCTACCTGTCTGTCTGTGAAGACTGCCATATGATCATGCAGACTACCGACAGCACCAACCTTACTTGCACTACCTATTGTACCTCACACATACTTTCATTACTCCTTTTAATAGTTCTATTTCATCCGCTGATCCATTATCAATTGCTCTTGTTTAATCTGTAACCATAACTTGCTCCACATTTCTTCCCATTGTATTAAATAAAAATCAGGGGCTTCAGACCATATTACTATTGACTTAGGTTTTTCTAGGCTTTCTAGTATCTCATTCTACTTTAGTTAATATTTCATGAGAGCCTTGCAGTTCAGTTGTGTGTCAATGCTACTGTTTATTGTGGTTAAAGCTAAAAGAGAGATAGTGAGACTCACCACATGCAGATGCTCCAGCCTCTTGAGCATCTGGGAATTAACCATCTCGTCCCTCCAGCTGGAGTACTGCGACTGGACGCACAGCACCGACAGTAGCTGTATAGTCAATGGAGTCCAAAGGGAATGGAGTTCCAGAATTAATGAGGATCAAGTAGTAAATCAAGTCCAATCTAGACTCAACAGGGAGTCCAGAATTAAGGTCAGAAGAAACAAAAATCTACAATCAGCAATGGCACAAAAGAAAAATTAGTCCAGAATTGGAAAAGGATGCAGAGAGAGCAGGGTGCATATAGAATGCACCAAAAATCTATAGCATACATACACAATCAAGATCCAGTGTCAAGAGAAAATAAAAAAATTAATGGCAGTTCAGAATAAAAAGAGCATCCAGAATTAATGGCATTCCAAACTCAATACTCACACAGACAGAACAGAAGTTCAGAATAATGAAGGTCCTAAAAGTATAGGACTAGGAAAAATGGAGATGAAAAGTCAACAGGGGCACTGGTAAAATAGGTCTAGTACCCACAAGATTTCTGAATTAAAGGTGTCAAAACTAGATCTAGATCCCAACTGCACAGTCCTGCTACTCCAGATCCAGACTGTCTAGTCCTGTGACTCCTGATCCAGACTGTCCAGCCCAGTGACTCCAGATCCAGACTGTGCTGTCCAGTGACTCCAGATCCAGACTGTGCTGTCTAGTGACTCCAGATCCAGACTGTACAGTCCTGTAACTCCTAATCCAGACTGTCCAGTCATGTGACACCTGATCCAGACTGTTTGGTCCTGTGATTCCAGATCTAGACTGTATTGTCCAGTGACTCCAGATCCAGACTGTACAGTCCAATGACTCCAGATCCAGACTGCACTGTCCAGTGACTCCAGATCCAGACTGTACAGTCCAGTGACTCCAGATCCAGACTGTCCAGTATAGTGACTCCAGATCCAGACTGTACTGCCAAGTGACTCCAGATCCAGACTGTACTGCCGAGTGACTCCAGATCCAGACTGTGCTGTCCAGTGACTTCATATCCAGACTGTACAGCACAGTGACACCAGATCCAGACTGTGCTGTCCAGTGACTCTAGGTCCAGACTGTACAGTCCAGTGACTCCAGATCCAGACTGTGCTGTACAGTGACCAGATCCAGACTGTACAGTCCAGTGACTCCAGATCCAGACTGTGCTGTCCAGTGACTCCATATCCAGACTGTAGAGTCCAGTGACTTCAGATCCAGACTGTGCTGTCCAGTGACTCCATATCCAGACTGTAGAGTCCAGTGACTCCAGACCCAGACTGTGCTGTCCAGTGACTCCATATCCAGACTATACAGTCCAGTAACTCCAGATCCAGACTGTGCTGTCCAGTGACTCCAGATCCAGACTGTACAGTCCAGTGATTCCTGATCCAGACTGTACTACCAAGTGACTCCTGATCCAGACTGTCCAGTTCAGTGACTCCAGATCCAGACTGTGCTGTCCAGTGACTTCTGATCCAGATTTTCTAGTCCAGTGACTCCAGATCCAGACTCTACAGTCCAGTGACTCTAGATTCAGACTGTGCTGTCCAGTGACTCCAGATCCAGACTGTCCAATCCAATGACTCCATATCCAGACTGTACAAGACAGTGACTCCATATTCAAATTGTGCTGTCCAGTGAATCCAGATCCAGACTGTGCTGTCCAGTGACTCCATATCCAGACTGTAGAGTCCAGTGACTCCAGATCCAGACTGTGCTGGCCAGTGACTCCAGATCCAGACTGTGCTGTCCAGTGACTCCAGATCCAGACTGCACAGTCCAATGACTCCAGATCTGGACTGTCCAGTCCACTGACTCCAGATCCAGACTGTCCAGTCCACTGACTCCAGATCCAGACTCTCTAGTCCAGTGACTCTAGATCCAGATTGTCCAATCCAGTGACCCCTGATCCAGACTGTACTGCCAAGTGACTCCTGATCCAGATTGTCCAGTCCAGACTGTGCTGTCCACTGACTTCTGATCCAGACTGTCCAGTCAAGTGACTCCATATCCAGACTGTACAGTCCAGTGACTCCAGATCCAGACTGTGCTGTCCAGTGACTCCACATCCAGACTGTACAGTCCAATGACTCTGAATCCAGACTGTCCAGTCCAGTGACCAGATCCAGACTGTCCAGTCCAGTGACTCCACATCCAGACTGTACAGTCCAGTGACTCCAGATCCAGACTCTCTAGTCCAGTGACTCCAGATCCAGATTGTCCAGTCCAGTGACTCCAGACTGTCCAGTCCATTGACTCCAAATCCAAACTGTGCTGTCAAGTGACTTCTGATCCAGACTGTCCAGTCCAGTGACTCCATATCCAGACTGTACAGTCCAGTGACTCTATATCCAGACTGTGCTGTCCAGTGACTCCAGATCCAGACTGTACAGTCCAGTGACTCCAGATCCAGACTGTACAGTCCAGTGACTCTAGATCCAGACTGTGCTGTCCAGTGACTCCTGATCCAGACTGTGCTGTCCAGTGACTCCAGATCCACACTATACAGTCCAAAGACTCAAGATTCAGACTGTCCAGTCCAGTGACTCCAGATCCAGACTGTCCAGTCCAGTGACTCCATATCCATACTGTACAGTCCAGTGACTCCTGATCCAGACTGTACAAGACAGTGACTCCATATTCAGACTGTCCAGTCCAGTGACTCCAGATCCAGACTGTGCTGTCCAGTGACTCCATATCCAGGCTGTCCAGTCCAGTGACTCCATATTCAGACTGTGCTGTCCAGTGACTCCAGATCCAGACTGTGCTGTCCAGTGACTCCAGATCCAGACTATACAGTCCAATGACTCCAGATCCAGACTGTCCAGTCCACTGACTCCAGATCCAGACTGTCCAGTCCACTGACTCCAGATCCAGACTGTCCAGTCCAATGACTCCAGATCCAAACTCTCTAGTTCAGTGACTCCAGATCCAGGATGTCCAGTCCAGTGACTCCTGATCCAGACTGTACTGCCAAGTGACTCCTGATCCAGACTGTCCAGTCCAGTGACTCCAGACCCACTCTGTGCTGTCCAGTGACTTCTGATCCAGACTGTCCAGTCCAGTGACTCCAGACCCAGTCTGTGCTGTCCAGTGACTTCTGATCCAGACTGTCCAGTCCAGTGACTCCTGATCCAGATTGTATAGTCCAGTGATTCCAGATTCAGACTGTGCTGTCCAGTGACTCCAGATCCAGACTGTCCAATTCAGTGACTCCAGATCCAGACTGTCCAGTCCAGTGACTCCTGATCCAGACTGTACTCCCAAGTGACTCCTGATCCAGACTGTGCTGTCCAGTGACACTAAATCCAGACTGTTTAGTTTACCATCTATAGACATCAAGCAAACTAGGTAACAATTTTAAGTAGGGTTTTATGGGTATTAACATTTTTTATCATAATTGTTACACTGGCAAGCTTACAATTGATTAAAACTTTTCATGTAGCAAGTGAGTAGGTGAAAAAGCAGACATTGTCTTCTCTATCACATTCTTATCCTATTTCATTGTTTTAGGATAAAACTTACAAGAACCTGCTTTTATTTATATATAATTACTATTTGTACAGTACAGGGACAGAGGTCTGCACTTATGGGGCCCCATTCCCCAAACTTTCTATGCCTTATTCCTTAGTTTCTTGCAACCATCCATCATCCTTAAACTAAACCAGTACTTCTTAACATCCTTTTTGTTATGGTCTTTGTTATTCTGGCTTTGCATCTTCTGAAGAACTGTTCCCTATCAACACCATCCAGGTGGTTTAGAAATTTGAAGGTGTTATCAGGTCCATCCCTTCTCTCTCCTCTCTCCTCTCTTAGTAGCTCTTAGCCTCTCATTGTAGTTTAATACTCTTGATTCAGGTACCATCTTAGTCGCTCTTCTCTGTTTCCTCTCAATTATATCTTTGTGTTTCTTTAAGCGCTGTGAACATACTTGTGAGGAATAATCCAGTTTTGGTCTGATATACGAAGTGAATAATTTTACAAAAATATCGTCATCCATATATATGAATGTAGTTCTTACATCTACCGGCAAACAGTTTGCCTCTTTCACACTTCTCTTAAACAATTTCTGTGGTAATACTGATTGGGAAATGGAGTTCAGTATCTAGGAACCAGGGCTTCGTGAAAAGAGGTTCAGTGAAATGTGTAATAAAGGAGTAAGAACATGGGCATCTCTAGTCTCAAAAGCAGGTAATGGTAAGAAAGAGAAAGGAAAATGTTAAAAACGCAAAGGAGGCTCAAGACGTGCAATGAAGATACAGATGGCACTCCAGCCAGCCTGCACTTGCAAGGTATATCATAACAAGCAATGAGGATACCAAGATAAGAAAGTAAAAACAAGAAATTTTGAAAAGAATATAGTGGATAAACAGCAGAAAATCCAAAACTTTCCATAAAATCATCAGGAGTCAGTTGTTAGTTAAAAAGCAGCTTATCAGGCTGATTCAGGAGGAAAAATTGCAGGGGATGATGTAAGGATATGTAAAGAACTGAATAGCAAGCTCAAATGTGTTTTTACAGTGGAAGACTCAGTGAGACAGAATGGAGTGGAGGTTTCAGAAAACACTGATTTATCAGTGGAAGACATTAATGGAATATTAAAAGGTCTTGACCCATTCAAGGCTCATGGTGAAATTTCATCGTATTTGCTGAAGATGTGTACATACACATTAGATAAATTTCTTGAAATAATGGTCAAGTTGTCACTGGAGAGAGGCAATGTACTAGGGAAATGGAAAAGGGAAATTTTTTTATACTCAATTGCCATTTCCTATGTTAATGAGGTAGTGCCAGGAATAGATGATCAAAGGTTGCATCTGTTCATATCCATTCTTTAGCTATCATGTGTAATGCACCAAAACCACAGATCTCTATCCACATCCAGGCCCCAAAGACCTTTCCATGGTTTACCTTGGCCTCTTCACATTCCTTGTTCAGTTCAATGTTATACCTAAGTATAAGAAAGGAGACTGTGGACAGCCACTTAATTAAAGACCAGTTTCACCAATGAGTGTGATCCGTAAGGTTCTGGTAAAGATAATTAAAAAGCATAAGGATGACTTTCTAATGTGGAGATATTACCTAGGAGGCAGCACAGCTTTAGGGAAAGGAAATATTTTGTTACAAGCCTATTGGATTTTTAAGAGAGAGAGTCTCATCTTAAACAGAAGGAAAGGCTTGGTGTATCATTTGTAGCTGGACTACCATAATGCATTTGACATTTTATTGCTAGGGAGGTTGATTAAGAGGCTGGATTACCACACAGGAATTAGGGGGAAACTCCTTTGGTGGACAATTGATTATCTCAGTGGAAGGAAACAAAGGATGCACATCACAGGAGCCTTCTCTGAATGGGTTAAGGTGAACAGCAGAGTGCTACAGGGTTTTGTTCTGGGACTATCATTCTTCTTGATCTAAGTAAATGATTTTCCAATGGATATGGACTCCTACCTAAATATGTTTGTAGATAATACAAAGGTCATGAGGAAAGTTAAAAGTGAGGAGGACTGCATCAATCTACAAAGGGCCCTAAAGAGATTCCAAAGTTGTTCTAACACATGATTAATGAAATTCAACTTGAGTTAATGTAAAGTGTTGAAGATGGGGCAAAGTGAAAGAAGGCTATGATATAATAATCATTTAACAGGATATAAGCTTCAGAATTCTGTGTGTGAGAAGGGCTTGGGAGTCAACATCATCCCTAACCTGTCGCCAGATACCCATGCAAGGAGATTGGTCTGCTTCTAAATATTAGAATAGCTTTCAAGTATATAGATAAGGAAATATCAATCAAGCTGTTCATATCAAACACAAGGCTAAAACTACAAAAAAACTACTCAAGATTGGCCACTACACCTAAGGAAGCACAAAGAGCCAAAAGAGATGTTCCAGAGGAGGACAGCAAAGATGGCAGCAGAATAAAGGGAGTTGATTAACAGGGTAAGATTAGCAGTCTTAAATTTGCCCACCTTGGAAGAGAGAAGAGCAAAGAGTGACCTGATCTCAACCTTTAAGTTCTTAAACCATACTAATGAACAGACATAGAACAGTTCTTCAAATGATGTAAGGACAGGACAACCAAAGGACACAGCATAAAAATTAAGCAAGAAACTAGTTAAAAAAGATGTAAAGAAGTACTTTTACATTATAAGAAAAATGGATGAATGAAATAAGATGACTGAGGACATGGTTAATGCAAACACCATACATAAATCTAAGAAGCTGTATGACAGTGGAGAATGATCAAGAGATGGGGCCCATCAAGTGCAAAACTCCCTCCCTGTACAATATATATGGGTAAATATACCTAGCTAGTTCAACACATAACTACAAACACCTTGCTCACCTATAAACAATAACAACCTAGCTATATTAACAAGTTACCTATCATTTAACCATAACTCACATTGAAGGCAGCTCTGAAGACATAGAAGACAAGGTCAGCCACACCATAGGCTGTGCTCAGCTTCTGTAAAAGGGACAGTAATCAGTGTGATACATAACTTCCCCAAAAGTCTTAGCATTCCATGCCAGAATTTCACACTTTAGATCATTGAAAGTGGATGAATAACCATTTCTAAAGACTTATGGAGCTTACCAGAAGGTGATTTAGCACGGGACACACTAACTTATATAACAAACAACTCGCTCACTTCCCCACTGAAAGGCCAAAACACCAGAAAATTCTACTTTTAAAGTATATAATGCACCAAACAAAGTAATATGATCCACGAATATTATTATACCCAAAAAATTTTATACCTGTATTGTACCAAAGTAACAATACATTGACATTATTGTACATACAAATTATACACCTAAACTGTACCAAAGTAATGATATATAAACATCACCATACCTACAAGGTATATATTTACTGAACTACAGTAATGATACATCAACATTATCATACCAACATACTATATAACTTTACAGGACCAAAATAATAATGCATGGACATTATCATATCTACAAATTATATACTTGTACTGTACCAAAGTAATGATGCATTTAGATTATCATACCTACAAACAATGTATCCATACTGTGCCAAAGTAATGATATACTGACATTATCATACTTATATATTCTACATCTGTACTGTTCCAAAGTAATGATACATTGAAATTACCATACTTATGAATTATATAAGGTACTAGAATAATAAGATACAACTACTTTCTCCTATCTACCTAAGTAATAGGATACAATGATGTCTTTATACCTACAAATTGCGCACTACACCAAAGTCATGCGATATATGGACATTTTCATACCCACAAATCATCTAATGTGAAAAGATACACAGACATAATTATGCTGCAAATCATGTTCTGTAACAAAGTAGAATGATACACTAATATTATCATACAAAGTAAATATGATAATGTGTATAATTATCAGTATCCTTATTGCTGTACAGTTTCTTATTGCTGAGCATGCAATGTACATATAACTTCTTATTTTTACAGTACAATGAGGGGGTTCTAAACTCAAGAGACCCCCATCTCTTGAAATTTATTATACAATATACTTCTGTTAACTGTCAGCATTCACAGCTTCATAACTTATATTATCATGATAATCCACCATTTTCATGCTATAAAAGTGCTTTTTTGACATCTTTGCAAAAAAGTTACTTGCTTAATTTCATTTCATGGCTTCTGGTTGCTTTATATTTGTATGTCTAAAAACGTTTTCACTGCTAACACTATCAAACTAGTTTTTGAGTGTGAGCAAATCTATAGCTCTAACTTCTTGCTGTTACTCAGCTCTCTTATTTCAGGCATTAAATCAGTTTCCCTCCTCTGGACATACCCTATCAGCGCTTTGTGCACTTTTAAGTTTGCTGTCTGAACACTAGAAGCACATTCTAAATTGTATCTAATGTACACTGAGGATATTTTTGTTGAACATCTTATCCATGTACTCAGACAGTTTGCTTCCTTAAAAATTCTCCTGAAGTTGGTTTTCCAGTGACACATTTGGTAAACTGTCAATTCCCAAGTCTCTCTCAAACATACACCACTTAAATTATTGTTCAAAATATCACTGGAAAGAGGAATAGTGCCAAGGAAATGGTAAAGGGCAAACATCATTCCTATAAATAAAAGGGGGCCAGGACACAGCACCAAACTACAGACCAGTCTAATTAACGAGATTATTAGAAAGCAAGTGGATGACTTTCTGTGGAGGAAAAATTTCCTGAGTGAGAGACAGCATATTTTTAAGGAATGAAGATCATGTGTAACTAATTTCTTATTATTTTACGAGAGTGAGCTCATTCATTGACAAAAAGGAAAGCTGAATGAATGTCTGTATAAGGACAGCCAGAAGACATTTGACACTGTACCACGTATGAAGCTGATCATAAACCTGACTCACCAAACAGGAATAATGAGGAAACTCCTTCATTGGATAGAAGATTAACTTCGTGGAAGGGAGCAAAGGTTACAAGTCAGAGGAGCCCCCAAGGGTTCAGTTCTGGGACTATTACTATTCTTGAGCTACATAAATGACTTGCTTGAAGGCACAGAATACTTTGCATAGAATGTTTGCAGATGATGCAAAAGTCTTGTGGGGAATGAAAAACAAGGAGGATTGCAACAGCTTACAAGGGGACACTTCAAAGTTGGTCTGAAATGTACCTAATGAAATTCAACCCTAGAAATTCTAAAGTAATAAGGATGGGACAGAAGCAAAAGATGGCCTCAATACGATTATTACCAATCAGAATGTAAGCTTCAAGTTCTGTGTGTAAGAGGTATCATCCCAAATCTGTCGCCAGAGTCCCATATTAAGAGAATAGCTCAAGAGACAAACTTTCTGTTGGTAATTATCAGAATAATTTTCAAGTATATGGATACAGATATATTTAGCAGTCTATTCATATCCCAAATAAGGCCAAAATTAGAATTTACTTCTCAGGTTTGGTCATCACATTTACATAAAGAAGCATAAAGAACTCATAGAAAAGGCAGTCCTACTAACACATGAAGAGCAGTCTCATTCACTTACATCTACTCTCTATCTGTCATACATAGTGCACTGAAACCATAGCAACCTATCCATAACCAGTCCCCACAGACCTTAGAGCACATTGCCCCTATATCCTACACTGCTACAATTTGCTCTACCCCAAGCATTCCCAAAACCCTACTATATGTTAAGACCTAGTACACCCAAAGCTTCTTTCACTTCATCCTTTCACCTCCTCCTTGGTTCCTCCTTTTCCTTGTTCTTCCCAACTTCCAACATTAATACCCTCTTACTCATCCTCTCCATGTATCTAAACTATTTCAGCATGCCATTTTCAACTTTCTCATACATACCCATTACTAGTACACCTCTCTTACCTTATCATGTCTAAACCTTATCATGTCTAATTTGATCAACCCTCCTCATTCCATATACTGTCATCCAACATTTCATTTCCAACACATCCATCCTCTACTCTACATTTTCACCACATCCATGCAACTTTATCAAGAATACTAAACCAGCAAACATACCCATCTGTGCCCTCATGGACAATGATCTCTCTTACCACACACTCCTCAATAAGCCCAGGACCCCTCATCTACCCTATGGCACAGTTCAGCTCCCATAGTTCCATTTGCCACTATGTTTACTCCCAGGCATCTAAAATACTTCAGTTTCTCCAGGGTCTCTCCTAACAAACTTATACTCCAACTTCCTTGTCTCTCTTCACTGTTAAACCTAATAACTTTGCCTTTATTAAAATTCATTATCAACTTTCTTCTTTTAACCAACCTCTGCAATTTCTTAATCACATCTCCCACTAACACCATGTCACCAGCAAACAGTAACTGACTCACCTCCCTGAGTCCTCATACCCCTACAGACTAAAGACTCGCCCCTCTCTCCAAGACCCTCATATTTACCTCCCTTACCACCTCATCCATAGACAGACTCAGCAGCCATGATGAGGCCTATTTTCACATTATCATTTCTTCACTTCGCATTCACTCAAGTTGAATTTCATCAACCACGTATCATACCGTCTTTGGAGCTTATCTGTTAGCCTCTGTAAGTTGATGCAATCTCAATCATTCTTTACTTCTTTCAAGACCTCAGAATCATTGGCAAACATAATCAGGAAGATCAATTTTTATGACAAGTTATTCCTGTAAATCATGAAAAGCAATAGCTCCTAAACCATGACTAACACCAATACAGCCACCACTATTACTACTACCATAATCACCACTACCACCATAACTCCTACCATTATCACTAACACCACTACAACCACCACCATTACCACTACCATCATCATTAATATCATCATCACAAACACCACACAATCACTACCCTCACCAATAATTCCATCATAACCACCACAACCACCATGACCAACACCATCACCATTACTACTAATATTAGCACCAAACAACCACTATCATTACCACTAACATCATATGACCACTATCATCACCACTACCACCATCTTTAACATTACAACCACATCCATCACCATTATTACCACAATCAGCAACAACACAGTCATCATTATCATTAATACCATGACAACCACTACTATCATCACTACTGCCATCATTAATACCAAACAACTAGAACCTCACTAACACCACATAACCACAACTATCATCACATTATTACTACCTGTGGATATGTGAACAGACACATATGCATGGCTATGTCTGCAGTGGCTATACGCGCGAGCCCAGGTGCAGTGCAGCCCTCTTGTCACGAGTGGCATCACTATCATTTTGTCATTATCTTGTGGCGTTACTATTATTTTGTCAGTAATATAGAGGTGCCTGATAATCTCTGTGGCGGACGGACGCATAATCTGTGTTCCTTCAAACCATCTGTACTCTCAATAAACCTAGTGTGCGTGCAAACCTTATTCATCATTAACCTTCAAGTGACACGGTGAAATCACAGGACACAGTGAGTTCCCTGTCAACATGGCACAGTGTGTTCACACACTAGGTTAAAACATTGGTTCAATGCTGGTCGGACCTAACAACGCCATTGTCTCTGCAGCCCCGGGATTACCTGCCACAGTGCAACGTGGGCAGTCAAGTGCATTATTTATTACTCAGTGCAGTGTGTGCAGTGCAGTGATCAGTGCAGTGTCCAGTGCATTATTTTTTTGTGTGTGTCCTGATGGTGACGCTGGTCGGGCCGCAGTTGCCACCCCGAGGGGCCCCTCTCCCTCCCAGCCAGTGTGGAGCTCACAGTGACACATCCTCCCGTCAATGTACCTACCAGGAGATTGGCACGCTAGCCTCGCCCGTCTGGCTCCGCCCACTCAACTAGCCCCGCCTCCTACCAGCCCTAACTTAAATCTGCCACCAGTGCCATTTCATCAGCAAACAACAAATAACTCACTTCTTAGGCCCCATCATCCCCTACAGACTGCATGCTTAACCCACTGTCCAAGACACATGCATTTACCTCCTTCACCAACCCTTCCATAAACAAACTAATCAGCCATGGTGACATCACACACCCCTGCCACATACCAACCTTCACCAGGATGCAATCACTATCCTCTCTCCCTACTCACACATATACCTTACACTCTTGATGAAAACTCACTGTATCCAGTGGTTTTTCTCCATCATTACACGTTTGAAAGACTTTCCTTTGGGCATCTCTGTCAACCCAATCATATGCTTTCTCTAGATCCATATATATACCACATACAAATCCTTCTGTTTCTCCAAATTTTTCTCACACACATTCTTTAAAGCAAACAACTGATCCTTACAACCTCTGTACATGCCTTCACCCTTACAATCATTATTCTTCCATACAACTTACCAGGTACACTCAACAAATTTACACTTTTGTTGTTTGAAAACTCTCGTTTGTCCCCCATGCCTTTCATTTCCAATTTGGTCTTCCCCTTTTTCTTTTCTTCTTCATTTCCGACACGTATATCCTCTTTGTCAACCTCTCATTACTTATTTTCTCCATATGTCCAAACAATTTCAGCACATTCTTTTCAGCTCTCTCAACCAAACTCTTCTTATTGCCACACCTCTCTCTTAACCTTTTATTACATACCAATCAAATGACTTCATGTTGTCCTCAAACATTTCATTTCCAACACAGTCCTCCTCCTCCATACATTCTTATCCACAGCCCATGCCTCAAAACCATACAACATCATTGGCACTAATATACCTTTAAACATATCCATTTTAACCTTTCTAAATAATAATTTATCTTTCAATACATTCCTCATTACTCCTAAAACATTTAACCCCTCACTCACCCTATGACTCCCTTCTGTTTTTATGGTTCCATTCTCTGCCATGTCAACTACTAGGTATCTAAAATACCACTTCCTTCAAATATTTACTTTTCAAACTCATACCTAACTAGCCAGTGTCTCTGCACTGCTAAACCTAATAACCTTCCCTTTATTTACATCTACTCTCAACTTCCTCCTTTCACACACTCTCCCAAACTCAGACACCAACTTCTGCAGTTTAAAACTTGAATCTGCCACCAGTGCTGTGGCATCAGCAAACAACAACCAACTCACTTTCCAGGCCCACTCACCCCTACAGACTGCATATTTGCCCCTACCTGTAAGATCTTGCATTTACATCCTTAAACACCCATCCAGAAACAAATCAAACAACCATGGTGACATCATGCACCATTCATTCTCCTCTCTACTTTTTGCACACATGCCTTAACACTCTTCATAATAGCTTCTCACTTCTTTCAGTAGCTTTCTTCCCACACCATATATTCGTAAGACCTCACACAAGGGATCTCTATCAACCCTTTTACATGCTTTCTCCAAATCCATAAATGATACATATAAATCCTTTAGTTTTTCTAAGTATTTCTCACACATCCTATGAAGCAAACATCTGATCCGCACATCATCTACCACTTCAGAAACCATATTGTTCTTCCCCAGTCTGATGCTCTGTACATGCATTCACCCTCTTAATCATCACTCTCCAATTAAACTTACCAAGGACACTTAAGAAATATATACCTCTGTAGTTTGAACACTCATCTTTGTCTCCCTTGCCTTTATACAATGGCACTATACATACATTTCCCTTATCCTCAGGCACCTCATCATGATTCACACATACATTGAAAATCATTACTAATCAACACAGTCACCCTTTTCCTAAAGAAATTCAACTGCAGTAACATCCACTCTAGCCGCTTTGCCACATTCCATCTTATGCAAGGCTTTATCTACCTCTTATTTCTTTACTGAACCACTTTCCATGACTTTCCCGCTTCACATACCACCCCGACCCATACACCCTAAATCTGCCACCTTATCATCAAGTATATTCAATAATCCTGCAGGCACAAAAGGCTAAGAGGCAGCACTGGAGTCTACCAGTTAAGCTGGGGAGTAAAAGGCACTTACTGTATATGGGACGACTGGCGAGAGTAAAAGGAGGGAGCTTGTGGAGAAATTTAAAAGTTATAGCTTGGATGTGCTGGTGATTTGGGAAACCCATATGCCTGGGTAAGGTGTATGGAGTGAAAATGGATATGAGGAATGGAAGTTATTGGAGGGCATGAATGGAGGAGTGGTATGGACGGGAATAAATGAAGATTATCAGGGAAAAGGGAAAGAGGGATGTACAATTATGCTATTATCAAAAGTATGGGAGAATGTTACAGAGCATACATGGAATGGATCAAGAATAGTGTGGGTAAAAGGAAAGATTGGAATTGTAAAGTATGTATGAGTATGTGTATATGCACCTGTGAATAGGAGGACTGTGTAAAGTAAGGATGAAATGAAGCATTTCTGGAGAAATCTGAATGACTGAATAATTGGTTTTGAGATGAAGAGAAAGGTGGTTGTACTTGGTGATATGTATGCAAAGGTGGAATTTGATGGAATTGGTGAGATACAGTAGTTGGTAAATGGGGAGTGCCTGGAGTAAATGAGAATGGAAGTTCTCACAGTTTCTTTACATAAATTGTTGAGGAGCCATCAAAATCGTTACATAAGCTATATATTAAAGTGCCCTTCTCTAACTTCTACAAAAAACTACTTTCTACAGCACTAAAAGTAAAAGGTGCTTACTTTTAGTATCACTAGCACCACTACCCTTAACACCATCTTGGACACTGGTTGAATTCCATTATAAAAGCATAATACAGAAATTATGAATATGCAATTGACACAATCACCATGTATTCAAAAACAGAGTAAACAACAGACTGGCACCTCATCAATGGAAAGCAGCACCAAACAACAGAGCACTGGCTTTTATAAACATATAACATTTCACCAATTACCATGGAACTTGAGAGTGGATCGAGTGAATTACTGCACAACTAAACTAGTGGAGTTTTATTTTCCCTATCAGTCTTACATACATGTTTATATGAATTTCAAAAACGTAACCACATTATTTACTGTACATAAATGTTTGACATAGATTAAGGTAGAAATAGGTGATTACATAGAAGGTTAAGTGGTGGGAGTTTCAATAAAAATCAATACCCACACAAGTGTCAGATTTGAAACATTCCCCATTTATGTCTGAAGTATATGATGATACTGGCCTAAGAAGAAAGGCAATAACTGCAGCAACATGAAATCCTTACAAAATCCATTTGCAAGGGAAACTTACCCAGTGAACAAAAGCCATGAAGGTGACCATGCCCATCTCTGGGAAGCAGAAGAGTGTCATCACAAACACCCAAACCAGCAGTGCCCTTTCTCTTTTCTGTGGAAGCACAATACTATGGTTTACTAATCTTTTTGAGGATCATAACACTGGAATATGCACTGTTTTCCACTGCCACCCTAACCTATATTACACCACAGTTAAAAACCTTCAAAAAAATCAGTTTGTTTACATGTAGCTTTTAACCTATACTGTTTTAGTGGTTACTGTGCTGCTGATCATTCTTCATCTAATTACATCCTTCTCTCTCATTTCTTCACCTTATTACCTCTGTCTGTTATAAATAATGCTACTTTACTGTACAATATTATGTTCCTATACACTAATCTTACATAACCTGTTCAATCCCCAAATTAGCAATTTTTTCTTATATTTCATACTTGCTCACCATTTCCCGTGTGAGTGAGATAGCATCAAGAACAAAAAACTGAGCCTTGAAAGGAAAAATCCTCACTTGGCTCTTTGCTCTGTTCCTTCTTTTGGAAATTGATACAGGAAGGGAGGATTTCTAGCCACCTACTCTCACCCCTGTTAGTTGCCTTCTACAACATACACAGAATACATGAGTTGCATTCTTTCTCACCTATCCCTTGAGATAAAATTAGCAAGAACTCTAAAATACAAGTATACCAAAAGTAGCAAGTCTACCTCAGGAAGTTGGGTCACCTCTCCTTTAAGCTAACCTACAGGAGTGGGGCTTTGGAACCCAGTTTCTGTAAATATTCCCCTTAAAAACTGCATGTGGTTTCAAACAGACAAGTTATGCCTGCAACTACTTTTGACAACTCCTGACTTCACTCCCAAGACATTTCCAAATATATATCTATTTATATTTCATTATACTTGATTGCTGTTTCCCGCTTCAGCAAGGTAGTGCCAGGAAACAGACAAAGAAAGACCCATCCCCCCACATACACACATATATACATACATGCACATATATGC
>JAYMFT010412800.1:0-18131 GCA_038088735.1 Panulirus argus | reverse complement strand
TATATATATATATATATATATATATATATATATATATATGTGTGTGTGTGTGCAATTTACCTGTATTGTAGCGGTTAGCGTTGCTGACAGTGACGCATTCACGGGCCGTCCGGGGTCGAGCGCACAGGCTCGAATCCTGGTTGAAGCAGTCGGTGCAAAGTCAACGTAAATTGTTCATTTACTGATCCCACTTCAGGCGTAATGACCCTATTCTTGGCGTATTGACCCCACTCCAGGTGTACTGACCCCATTCTAGGTTTACTGACCCCACTCCATTTGGAATGACCCCATTCCTAGTATACTCAACCTTCTGCAGGTGCAACACTACAACGCCAGGTTTACTGATCCCAACCCAGAAGCAACAGCACAACCCTAGGTGTTAGACCCCACTCAAAATGTAACAATACAGCCCCAGGTATATTGATCCCACTCTATATATATACTGATCCCACTTCAGGTGCAACTCCACAACCCTAGGTATACGGACCCCATTCCATATACGCCGTTGTAACCACAGGTACACTTAGGTACAATCCAGTTGCATCACGACAACCCCAGATATACTGACCCCACTCCAAGTATTCTGATCTTAGACCAGATGCATGCCTATAGCCCTAAGTGCACTCCAAATGCACGACTACAACCCTAGGTATACTGACTCTACTTCAAGTGTAACACCATAAATCCAGATATGCTAATCCCAATCCAATTACACTGAACCCAGTTTAGATGCATCATATCAACCCCAGATATACTGAACCCCCCTCCATATGTATCTTCACAACCCCAGGTATATAGATCCCATTTCAGATACATCATTTGCAACCCCAGGTTTACCAAACCCACACCAGAGGCACCGGTACAAAAGTCAGGCACCTGGGACTTTCTGCATGACGCTCTTTCCTCACGCCACACCAGTTGAATTCATAACCCAGGTGTTTTATGACGGCGTACAACAATGCTGCTCAAACCTGAATGAGTTGTACAAAGAAAATGCTTATATATGGTCTGACCGACTTTAGATATGTTGCTTCTAATTCTGCCACAAGCAACATTTTTTGTGTTAGAATCGTCGTCATGATGTGTTCCAGTTTTGTACACGGCACGTGGTACACGCGGGAAGGTTTGAGTTAGACAAAGGTGGGTCAAAGGGGCGGTTAGGCTAACGTTAAGATAACAATGCAGGCTTGAGGGACGTCTGATATGTGCGCTAGGAGAAGGGTTAGCACTGCAGACCAAGTGGGAGGTTAATGAAATGGGTTTGGAGGATAGGGGTGCAGTAAGACAGGACTGTTGACAATATTGACGAGGAGAGGTAGTGCTATAAGCCAAGAGACTGGTAACGTAGGCTGGAGACGGGTAGACAGTGACGAATTGTTAACAGTGTACCTCAAGAAGTGGGATAAGGGTGTAAACCAGGAGGAGGAATCCTGCTCATGACTACCGCGAGGAATGTGACCTTAATAGCTCTGTTTTGTAAACATGGTTCTCTTCTCTGTAACGTTGTTCATAAAGACAAGTCGAATCGTAAAGAATGAGGAAATGAATGTCGAGTGAAGACGATCCTCAAGGAATAAACTCTTCAGTCAGAACAAGGGATCTTTGCGCGTCTGAGCTGGAAAATCTATTTACTCTTTCTTGTGTGTTGACGACTCATCCTGTGCCACTGGGTCTTCGACGGAATGACTGGGGTGATCCTATTGCCCACTCCTCTGTTACACTTTCCCGACCAAGGAATGTAACAATATGCCTCCAGATATCCACCTCAACCATGCTGCAAACTGCAGAGATCGTTTACCTACCTTGCCCTGATGCTTAGGTGTCTTGCGTCTGCCGGGGACCCCTCGGGGCTCCTACGGCAGCGAGGGCCTTGCAATGATGGCCTCCACTCAGCCTTACACCCCCATCAGCCACATCATTCATGAATCTCTCAACGTTTAATCTGTGATCCTTTAACTCCAATGGGTCGGTCGATCTGGTCTTCATCTAGATCCTCATAATATCACATACCAAAACCAGCCTCCTCTTTGTTTGTTTTTTATTAGCGTCCTTAATCGTCTACTTCGGTTTTGAAACCACAATATCCAGTAGATAAAAGTCTGAGAAACTTTTTGATCTTGTTACATGTCAACTGAGGTGAATAAAGCCACACTTTGGCGACCAGGGGTCTGTGTTCATCATCCGCACCACTGCTCCCACAAGCATAGATAGCCGCAGGCAAGATGGTAGATTTTCGACCTTTAAAATGAATATGTCTTGACCAGGAATGTGACTGGTCCTGATGGGTAGGATGTTGAATCTTGGGTAGGAAAGAAGTGGGTATTAGCCAGGAACGGTTGTGGGTTGCCACTAGATAAGATTGTGAGTCAATAAAAGTTAAATACGTTATATATTCATTTTATGACACTAAAGTTAGTTTCCATCACAGCAAGGAGGAGCTTGTACTATTATGTGTGTTGGTTGGCCGGTTGATCGTTTGGGCTTTAAGCCTATCAACTGCCAGGGTCGTAAGGCCGACAGCGTCAAGTTACATCCAACAACTGAAAAGTCTTTAGCACCTTCCACAGGTGTTAAGGATAATTCTGACACCACATTTATTCTCATATGTTTTTGACCCTCATGTGGGTCATGGGTTACGGCATAGTAGTTATGACAGCATTTCCTATAGTTATCATTATCTAATGATATTGCCTTCGACTTCCTCATTTAGTTAACTTTGACTCATGTCAAAAACACAGAGAGTTAGGAATGTAGCTGATGTCACCACGAGTACGAATATTGCTTTTGTCTTCAATGTGTTCAAAACTCATAAGCTTCGCAGTCTGGGTCACTAATACTGTTCTATTTTTTTTTTTCTTATTCTGTTTACGGTATTTGGTAACACATTATTATATTACGCCATATGTTTAGTGTTACTTTCTCCCGGGAATCTTAGCATTTGTTTATTTGGTCAGGTGTATTCCTTCGTGGGATAAGCCTCAGCATGTTCCCCTGCAGGCATACATATCATCTATATTTCTAAAAAAAAAAAAAAAATTTCCACGCCCCACTTCCCCTGTCTGTCACTGTCTGCCCTCCGTCTCCCTCCACGTCAAGTCCCGTCTCGCTACACATCATTATTTGCATGTGAAATATGATCAGGAGGTAATTTGCATATAACCCACTTATTACCCTCAACCAGTCGTGCTAAGTTTCTGAGTTGCGCAAGAGTTTTATATATCCTTTCTCCAAGTTTGATCATTAGTTTTCACAAAGCACATATGTATACGTTGACACAAATATTCAGTCATTCACTTTTCGTTTGTTGCGTTCTACTTTACTGATTATATTACAGTGTGCGTTTCAGTGTGGCCACCTCCCTGCTGGGCTGCAGTGTTGAGGCTAGCGAGTTCCCCCACTACCCTTGGTGGCTGGTGCAGTGTACTGGAACCCATTATTTCCTCAGTCGAGATGCACACAACAGAGCGTCACAGAACATAGAAATCTGAAAGACGCTCCTTCTTTACAAGTGGGAGACTTTTGCCTTGTTCTCACAGTTACCAGACGGCTTCAAAAATGCGCAAAAAATGAATCGTAAAAGCTTTTGAGTTAGATTTCAGCGCTGTTTATTAGCTGGAATTCCGTCTCCTAAAGATTAAAACCATGAACTTCACTTTGCAAAAAGTTACTTCTCGTATGTGATGCGATGCCGAAGTAACTTTAACTCAGGTTGTGGCAGTGGGTGTTTTGGTTGACAGCCTCCTGATGTCTCCAGCCACCACACTGTGTGACCTAGCCGCCCACATAGCCGCCCAGACCCAGCCACCTACACACCCGCCCACGTTTGCCTAAGGCCAGGACCTAATCCCATGAGCATAAGCAAATACAGCCGTGGATTTTGATTACATTTGTCACTGGTAATGGAGGACTGTGTGTATGCTTTCATGGCCCATGTAGTCGTAGCGCCAGAGGCTAACCACCGTTGTGTACCCGTCGCCTTACGTGCGTATACATGAGGCAGTACTTCCTGTTGTTCCCATATTCACACGAGAACATCACGTGTATTCGCATTGGCTTAGGTCATGACGCTACGATGGTTATATCCATACGCACTCACATGACAGTATTCGCTTTATATACATAAGATGTACATACGTTACGGGAAGTGCATACATTCACGTACACAAAGTGGACGATACCTCGTTTGCGTAGTTATGTCAATGAATGTGATTCAGCAGCAACAGCAAACACTTGGAGTAGGCTGAATGATTTTAGCAAAGTGTATGATGGGTGGAAACAAACCTCATCCTTATCAGTAGACGTCTTGGTCTATAAACATTCACAAGATCAATTTACATGGTCAGACGAATCATATATTTCTGCCACGGCCCAACAACACTCACACCCTTACCACAGACCTGGAATGTGTGTGTGTGTGTGTGTGTGTGTGACTAAAAAGAGTAAATGGGTACAAAAACAATGTAACAGTGGGTGGGGTCGACAGGTCACAGGAGCAGCAGCTGGTGTGTGCTGGGGTAGTTTTTGTGCGCCGTGGCCATGGGTCCCCCTGCCCTCTGCGTGGGCATATTTGGGTGGATGAGAGCATGTATGAAGGCGTCGAACTAATGTATATATTCATTTTTGTGGGGAGTCTCTTTCTGGTTTGGTGCTTGAGTGACGACCAGTGTGGAAACTGTCCCTCACCTCGGCTTTTCATCACGACTTTAGCACTACTCTGTACGGGGAAGCTGCTTTGATTTGCCCTCAGGCACGTCAGCAAGTCTAAATGCAAGACTTGAGTGATCAGTAGATTTCTGAAGCTGGAGGCAGCAGCAATAACCATGGGCGCAAAAGAAAGAGAGAACTGGTGTGAAAGTTCAATCATGTGCCTAGCATACAAAGACATGATGGCTGCTAGCGACATGAGAGTTGCTGCCATGAACAGCCTGAGTGACTGGGATCTCCAATGAAAGCTTGGCTAGAGGAAGAGAAGAGCTCTTGAAACCAGTTGAGGATGTCATAAAACTGAAAAGTAGCAAGAGAGTATGCACGACGATTGTCAGAAAAAACACACGACTGTGGACCTTGATTACACTAAAGAACAGGTCTGTTAATGGACGTTTAGGGGGTCGTGTATCATAAGAAACCTTGATTAATGTCGGCTTGGGTCATTACACCTCGACTCTGCACCTGCAAGCAACGCTTACACCTTTGCTTGAGGCAAACTTACACGTGTATCCATCAAAGAGACTACATAAGGCTTCTTTATCCCTCGCATAATTTTACATATAAGCGTCGAGATGAGCGATGATACTGTTTGTCAGTGTGCATCAAGAGGTGCGATGAGGTAGAGGAAGGTGCTTGTGGACGTTAGTTAGCGCAAATGCCCTCCGGGTGATGCAGTGGTCTCAGGCGTTGTGTTAGGCATCATCTGCCTCATACGGGCACCAGGAACCCCGGGTAGGCGTCTAGCGGTAGCGGGATACACCAGTCATGGCCGCCTCTGCTACTACATGCCGCACCACTTGAGGCTGCTCAGGCAGAACTAACTACGCTTTATCCACATCAAATATAAAAGCGTTCTGGTGTAATCCGCCAAGACTTTCCGGGTGAGTGGAGCCTTAACCCGTGAGCAGCGGCTGCCTGCTGGTCAGGCCGGCAGGAAACGAGGGCGGCAGAGTTGAAAAGACAGGGAAGGGAAGGAAGGAAGGAAGGAAACTGAGTCGGTGATTTACAAAGAATATGAAAGAAAAGAATTTGAAGGAGAGAAATCAGGAGATGAAAGAAAGATAAACGTAAAATATTCAAGCAATAAAAGATGAGTCACTCATTGAATTCGGAGATAAAGGTCCCGTTCTTGTTATCGTTATAATCCCTCCTCCTCTTCCCCAACCGTTTGTCGTGACCTTGCAAGGTGGCGACCAGGGGCATAATGTGTTGTGGTGACCTTGCTAGTGCACAACAGGCTCTCGTGTGGCGTGGGTGCGCGGCCCCACACTTCACCCTGCCTGGAAATCCTGAATCCACAATAATTCCCTAACGATTAGTATCGAGACTGTCGGGATCTGTCTATCTTGTAAGTTATTTTTCTTTTCTTGTTTCCAGTATAAAGTTAACTAAAATATTCTTAAATGACTACAGCTTAGATTTTAGAAAACTGATGATGAGACTTTACATACATGAGTGTGAATGTCAGCCAGTCAGCAGCTCCTGACCACGTCCGCCTACCACTTCCCGTCCCAGCAGGTCGCTGATACATTTCTGTCTCTCATTCTCTATGAGATGGTTCTAAACCATCCACGGATGGCCCAGCCATCGCAGAGTTTTCTCAAATACCTGTGGTGTTCCAATGAGTCGCGATATATGTCTATATTTCTCATGGTTCCATCCTAACATAATCTATATCTAAATCATCCATGGTTCAATCTAAACAAGAATCAAAGTATCATCACAAATATCCAAATAGCTGTTATCCATTACAGTTTGTATTTACATCATCTGCCTTCGTTTAACAAATGACAATTCATTGAACTCGTTAATCTCGGCTTCGTTACTCCGTAATTGGGTCACGTTAACCATAGTTACACCCGCATGCACAGACCTATGCATCATTAGCATTATTTTCACATTTAATGATGCGTTTGTTAAAACTCTCATTAGCGGAACGACTAATTAATCAAATTGCCAGAGGGTACGATATTAAGTAATCAGGCAGTGGCTCAGCAATAAATCTTTTCTTTCACATTTGATTAATTTCTTCCCCATTTACGTACACACCTCTGTTTTACTTGCTTATGTGAATCGCTTATACAAACGCTCATTCGTAGAGATGTACACACATCAAAAACACCGAAACAGCTTTCCTTGTACGACTCGCGCTATAACTGGCCATCTTCATCATAGTGAACATTCAGTACCTTGCCGCATCTTCCTTTGGAAATTTGTTCGCTTCTCGATAACTGCAGAAACTTTTTCGGTCCTAGAAATGTCATCAAAACTATTGTGGCATAAGGAGAGTAAATGATTACCAATCTTACAATCATCGTTCGTTTGCTATAATGGCTGTCAGTGGTTGAAGGTCATGCAAACAAAAACAGTTTCATAACATAACATAAACAGTTCGACGAATACCGGCAGTTACATATGACTTGTCAAGACTCTTCCTGTAGTATTCATTTGATTACAATAACGTGTAGTCTTTTATGCCTTTATGTAAACGGTGCTTGTGTTAAACAGTATATCCCTGGGATATCCCACTGTTATCACCAGCACCTCCTGGGGATATCCCACTGTTATCACATGCAGTAAAAAACTGATGTAGTATCAAAATTTTATTCTTCAGAATAATTTCTTTAGATTTCACTCTAATAGATGTGCGCTCCGTGTCATTACAAACACCTGAGACAAGAATGCTGAAAGATACGTAATATTACGAGAATATGATGCAAGCAAACATTATGATGGTGAAACTGGTCAGAGGAAAAGTTGGCGCCGTCGTCATCACCAACACCCATCATGGTGCTCCTGGCGGAGCTGCGCCATTCAGCTGTTACTGGACAAATGAGTCGAGAAGTTTAACTCGTGATTTGCTTTCCCTTAATGTTGATTATATTGCTCTTCCATTGGCGATGGCGCCTACTCATCATGGATACATTTCTTCTCCACAGAGCACTGATGACGGCGATGGTAGTGGCGCTCTCCTGGCTGCTCCCACGCACCTCAGCCTCCCTCTTCGGCGACTCAAACACCGTCTCCAACAAAGGTAACTTCAACTGATAAAGTTATTGTATACCTCTTCATCTCTCATCATCCATCACAGTACATCAGCCAGTTATATATAGCAACATAGCTCATGTCGGCACGTGCCACAACAGGTGAACAATAAGCATATGCCCCTTAGTGAATCGCAGGGACTCCCTCGTCACAGCAATGAAATATCAAACATGTTCCCATCGATCCTTATTTCAATTTATCTGTTAATGTATAACTGTCAATAGGACCAGTGCTTCATGATAAGATTGATCACCAGGATGGTGGGAGGCCACGGTTGTGGTCCTCACGACACTGTGCCTCGCCTGCTCTTGCACTCATAACGCTTCAGGGCGGGTCCAGCCATGCGTCAGGCTATCCGTCTCATAAAGATAGAATGGGATTTTTGTACTACTTAATGCTCTGTAAACTCGACTGACGACTTTGGAAAGCACAGACTGTTATGCGGTTTGCATTCACCCCAACTGAGTGCTGGTGATAATGGCATTCACTGCATCAGTCATGCTGTTTGCAGATGATGGTTGCGTTGATAATGTTATTATTGACAGGTGCACCAGACAAAGCGCATCAGGCAATGACTGTGTTGCTGAAATGAACAGTAAGAGCGAGGCCGGCGCGGCGGTAATGATATGCCAATGTCTGTTTTGATGATGTGTGATTACATTGCGAGTAACGATCACAGCAGCGTATTGTTATGAAGCCGACCCAGGTGCATCGCTCGCTGTGGCCTGTTGTCAGGTTGACCGAACTATTTCATTTGGTGTGGAATGTTGGTCAGGTCGACCTACGTATAATGCTTGGTGTGGTGTTGTCGGTTGAATTGACCAAGTTCTATGGCTTGGTATGGATGCCATCGATTCGTTTGTTGTTTCAGTAAATGTGACTTCGGATTCGAAGCAAAACAGATGATATCTCGAAGGATGATTTACAACTTGCGTATCATGCCCGGCGATACCGTTGATACAGCGAACCAGTCGTGTGGTAGAGCGGCCGCTTGATAGCCATATGTCATTCTGTTACACTGGAGTGTTTGTGTCGCTTCTAATCTAGTGTCGCTAACATCTAGATTTAGCTTTAATCCTGTGATTTTGGTACCAGTTGTTGGCTACAACTACAGAAGGTATAGTATGGTTTATTCGTCAAAGGAATAAGCTTACATTTCATTTCTCCGTATAGTTCAGGAACAATTAAGTCTACACATATATGTGATTTTGTTCTCATGTTGATGAAGTAAACCGAAGTGTAAAACGTAGTACAACAACTGATTAGGAGAGAAGCTGTGGTTGATGTTCTCGAGACAAGTCAGTTTCCTTCTAACCACATAATCGTGACACTGTCTCAAAAGTGTCACTTCAAAAGCAGCCATTGATCCTCGGATGATGATGGCTCTCAGTTGCGTTTGCTAAAGCCGATGAATGATTTGATTTATTTGTGTGAAGCATAAAGTTTATGCCAACTACATGGCCTTGAAGAAAGAGGAATCACAGCTTTAACATTCAAGGCAGAGATTTATTCTGCGCCTGTATTGTCAAACGTAATTGAATCTCACTTAATTAAAATTCATAAACTTTTCAGTTTCCGGCCATGTGTGCCACAAAAAAATTGACTGTTTTGGTAAATATTGCTGGTGTCATCCACCAGCAGGAGATCACATACACAGCCGCAAGTGTGCCACGTTTTGCGGAACTGCAGGTGTTGCTAGAGCTGTTGTTCTGCCGGAGATGATGCAGTGTGTATGACAACATGTGCAGGAACATCATGAAGGTGGATCAGCTTGAGTAATGAAAACAGACCTAGTCATATTAACTCCATGATTCTCGTGGATGAGACAGAAGGTTGTCATGGTAGAAAACTTACTGTAATGTTTCAATTTTTTTGAATCGGAAATCCATGTTGCCCACTACTGCCGCCTAGCGACGTCATCTGCACATGTGTAATGCATTGGAAGAAAGTCGTTCCACAAATATATATGTTAAGTAACCGTGGGACGTTCTTTCATTATTACCATTTTTATTATTATTATTATTATTATTATTATTATTATTATTATTATTATCATTATCATCATAATTATTATTATTATTATTATTATTATTATTATTATTATTATTATAATTATTATTATTATTATTATTGTAATTATTATTATCACTATTACTATCATCATTATTATTATGATTATTATCATCATCAATATTATTATCTGTATGATTATTATCTGTTGTCTCATCACTATTATAAATCATTAGGAGAGATCAGCATTATGAGTAACATTATCTCAAATAAAATTATGATGGATAACAGACTATGGGTAAAAGCAAAAAAAAATCAATATGTTCATTAACACTGACGGAAAAAGTAAACTTCATGTTTGTTGTGAAACCTGGTATATCTTAGATAATATCTAAGTTACCAAATAAAAATATAGATACGATCAAATGGTATGAAACTTTTAATACAAGTTACACCTCTCACGTCTGGCAAACTCGGGAATTCGACCGTAATTTCACAAGTCGGTAACTTCCGATCGCAATCTGCGCAAGACGAAACAGCGGCCGCCGGCGGGCTGTGGCCCGCGATCGCTTCCCCCGATGATTTCACGCGCGTGTAAGCAAGGGCTCCTCAAAGCCAGAAGATGGCACGGACGTGCGGGCTGGAGTGGTTCACGGGCGTACTCACGTACATATGGAGGCAGTTAGGTACGTAATCATAGTTGTAATAAGCTGCTGGTGTGAGTTAAGGACGGCCAACCATAACATGTGAGCAACGTGTGGCAGTATGGTTTCCTGTGTCTGGGTGCACAGTTATCATATTGTTCAGTATGTTTCGAGCGCTATGTGTATGTCCTTGCTTTTCGACTATCATGAATAATTATATTGCCTCAAACCGCTGGTAGAATCATTTCGTTACTTCAAAAAACTTGTAAATCTCTTTCACTCTAATGAAAAACGCTTTTTTTTCTCTATATATCTCGTTTTTTTGATGACTGTGAACAAAAAATTGTGTTATCAACCACTTAACAATCAGTGCAGAATATACATTAAATGACCGCCTCAGTAGCCTGTCAGTTGCACTGAAAAACCTTAGAGCTGCCAAGACATATGTCAGTCACTCCAGTGGATATGGAAGACAGCTGTGTAAGTTGTGTGGGTGGGGCTGTGGACGGCAGGAGCTGTCGGTGATGTCTGCCTCCCTGTGATTATGGAAAGGTGCTGCCAGAGAGTTCCTGAGGAATGATCACACACACACACACCATATTGATACGCAGTATTAGTCAAAAGTAGAAAAACAAGATACAGAATTCCAGTTGTTGTGTGAAGTATTTCGGTTTCCATGACGAATGTTGCTGCCTGCCCTGCCGTAGTGATGAATATATGTCTGGTTTGTCTTGTGGAGGAAGTATGTGCCGAGCTCTGTTGTACTATTCACACTATATGGTACTGCCTCTCACAGTGGTATGGTGCCTCTCACAGTAGTATGATTGTGAGTGTCAGGGAAATATACTTAACGCTGGTTCGGCAAGTGAGCCTCGCGTCGAGGTAAGTTGACTTGATCATAGTTGCACTTGTTGCGGTGGTTGCGCTGGGCAGAGCCAGTAAAGGTTGCAACATGATTACAGGTAGAAATGCCTTGTTGAGATCGGAGTTTGGTTCCGCGTGCGTGTGTGGAGGCGCCGCTCATTAGCTATGTCATCAATGTGTGCACCCGGGCGGCGGCGTGTGTGGGAAGGACCTGCCACACTCCTGACGGCGATGATGAGCGCCTTTGAGAAGTTGGTGAGGCACCAATTAACATTCCAGTGTCGATCAGTATGACCCCCTCCCCCCTCCTCCTGCAGGCATGTCCTCCACAGGTCGTACACACACACACACATTATATCGGTCCACCTGTTGTAAGACTGATGAGTAAATGTCTCTACAGGCTGCTGCTGTTGCTGGTCTCATCCTGTAAACCACTGCTACTGAAACCTCAGTCAGTTGTTGGTGCTGTTCAAACTGCTGCTATTGCTGCTCTTTCGTTCTGTCGTCTGCTGTTGTTGGAGTCGTCCTGTGTCGCTGGTGCTGTAGAGGGCTCTGGTGTCAAGTGTTGATTTCTCCCTCCAGGATCTTTTGCTTCGGATGATGTTGTTTCCCAGAGGAAAGATATCAGTATATGGTTAGTTAGTTAGTTAGGCAACCCTAACACCCTTCATGGGGATCCTGCAGCTGCGTTCAACGCAGACGCAAAAAAAGGTAAGCTTCTTTAGGATTAGTTTTCGGCGACACCGAATTCCTTTCCGTCAATGAGAAAGCCTCTTTGAAGGTGATTTCTTTATTGCAGTGTTACCATTTGCGGGAGGAGTCTAGAAAACTCTATGTACCTATAAATCAATCCAAAGTATAGCTACCTAGCTAGCGCGGGAAATAGTGCATATGTATGAAAATAGATAAAACAAATATATATATATATATATATATATATATATATATATATATATATAATGTGTGTGCATGTCTGTATGTATGCTTTTCTACAAATGTGTGTGTGTGTGTGCTCAAAAATTATCAAAAATCATCAGTAGCAATCATTAAGGGAAAGAAAGCATTGTCTGCCTATTGCAAGAGTATAATGATTTACTCATTTACACATCAAGCAATAACCATTACATTGAATAACACATGAGTAGTTTAAGCCTGACACAGTCCGTATCATACGGTATTTCCCTACAGGAGTTATTCTCTTTCTACCTTTAAGCCGTCATTCTATTCTCCATGTACAACTTCCCATCCTTCCTCCTGCAGGGAAAGGCCAAGTAATCCTTGAGAGTCTTTGCCTGTGGTCCGGGGAAAGTAATAGATCCTGACTAGCAAAAAGGTTCTCGGGATAAGACTGCTTCTGTGGCGAGCAAAGCTGCTCTCCCGGTGGTCTGCTGCCGCAGGCGCTCGACGTGACCCGCCTCCTCCTAATGGGTGTCGCAGCGCCGCTCGCCTGGCTGGATCAGGAATATCTTTCCATGACATAACGTCCTGGTTGGTCGCATGAAAACGTTCTAGCCATCTTGCAGAGCCAGCACCTGCAGAGTCCAGGCGGATAATCCGTAACCAACTCCAATGAAATTCCAGCTTTTCATTGCATATTTGGACCACTGCCCTTCCACCGCCTGTATTGTGCTAGAACTGTAAACTTTGAAGTCTGTTTCCAAGTGTAATATCAACTCTTTTGTAACAAGTTTTTAATGACATATTTCTGAGTTCTAGATAATCATTGAGATACAGTATATCAAATAGAGTTTAACGCTAATGGTTGGAATTACTTGTCCAGGACCTGGACTTCTTCCACACAGCCTCTGGCTATTAACAGCAAATTTTCTATGGCAAGGCACCACCCGAGTCAGCAGCCAAGATGTCCACATCAAATTAGATCCGACAGAACTTTTGAAGCCATAAACATTCTGAATCCTTCATCAAAGTTTGGTGTTTGTGCACAGTTGTAGTACAGACGAACAAACAAGTACTACTCAAGAATGAAAGAAAAAATAAATCCTCAGCTGTATCATCCAGTGTTGTGGGAACATCCTGACCGCATAAAGAAACTATAAAGAGAAATAACTCAGATCCTGCTGAGTGAATAAAGGCGACTTAAGTTAGGGCAGTAGTGAGAGATGCAACACATACAAGGCAGCAATAGGACTCGCCACCAACATTAACCCTTATCCTTCATAAACGACGGGGCTAAATCAAGACGCTGGTAATAAATAACACGAGTGTGATTCACAGACGAGAAGAATCTGACGCACCAAAACAAGATAAGAGTCCGGCGGCAGATTATGAGAAACTATGACTATGATATCTATTTGGTGTGGGGACAAATGAGTTGGTTTACAAGTTGACATACCACTGTCATCTGCAGTTATGTATATATGGAGGTTTACGCGCACTCAAACAGTTATCTTTAGATATCTAGATGTACAGATGCATACACACATACAACATAGCCTCTCACACACCCTCCTAAATACACACACACACACACACACACACACACACACACACACACAGTGCACTACAAATAGGTAATTACGGGGGAAAGCTTGTATACCATGGAAGAGAGAACAAAGAGAGACTCGAATACAAATTCTAGCTTCTTAAACCAGCTTCACACTGTCAGCAGAAAGCACTTCTTCGAAAGATGCAAAGATGGAAGAACCAGAGAACATAGCGTGAAACTGAGCAAGAAACTTTTCAGAAAACGTGTGAAGAAATACTTTTATAGTATGAGTGGTGATGAAGGATTAAACTTAGTGACGACAATGTAAATGCGGACAGCATACAGATTAAAATGTATGATGATAGAGAAAGTTTAAGAAATGGGGCCCCAAGAATGTAGAACCCCTTTCTGCACCGTACAAATTTGTAAACATACACACACATGTACGCGCACAAACACGGACACACACAAACGCACGGCTGCGGGAGATAATGATTGGCGCTGCTCTTGCACACCTTACTAATGAGTCAGCCATTTAAAGGGGATGTGGGAAAACTCCCCTACCGAATATATGCCATATGTTGTTGTGTTGGAGGGTGCGTGCCTCCCATGTGTTGTGTTGGAGGGTGCGTGCCTCCCATGTGTTGCTTTGGAGGGTGCATTCCTCCCATGTGATGTGTTGTGGGGTGTGTTCCCTCGATATGTTGTGTTAGAGGGTGCGTGTCCCCCATGTGCTGTGCTGGATGATGCGTATCTCCCATTTATGTATGGAGAGGACACGTCTCCCATATATGCGTTGGAGGGTGCTTGCCTCCCAAGTATGTACCTCCTTGCTTGAACGTAATTTGCTCTCGGTATCTTGGAAACTCATTTAAGTTACTTTTATTTTCAAAGAGATGGAATGCGATGTATTTTGGGAAGTCAAACAAAAATCTTTGAAAGATGTCCTTATACTTAAGCTACATAAATGTTAGATATCCAGTGAAGATTCTTTTCTCGAGTATTCATTCAATTAAGGTTTATTATGAAGGCAAAACGACAATGATCGCAGCGAAGCAGCACCAGACGTATCGAAGTAGAACATAGCTATACAAGAAATCATTTGCTACTCTGAAATAGAAAACAATGGCAAACAACATTTACAGTCAAGCAAAAACACGATAATGACAAAATTGAAAAGCCCCCATGAGGCTGAGGCAGCAACTGACACTGTACAGACGTAATTGAGAAAGTAAAACAACAATATACACACTGAAGCAGTGACTGACAGTGAACCAGGATCAGACACAGTGAAGCAGCAGCTGACGCATTAAAACAATAATAGACACAGTGAAGCAGTGAATGACAGTGAAGTAGAAACTGACTCACCGATTCATAAATTAACATAGTAAAGCTCGGTCAGTAATATTATGGCCTGTCCAGACGAGCGGGTCTCATCGGCGGGCATGCCCGTTAACGAGCACATTCAACGGGCAAACCGTCAAATTGCCCGAGCGCCCGATGACGAAATCACCTAGCGGTGCACGGTGGCTCGAGCCTCGACCCTGTGGACAACATTCACGGGCAGCCCGGCCGAATTTGCCCGCTAACCGCGCTGCCCGGCGGATACACCCGCTCTTCTGGACAGGCCTTTACAGTGTAAAAACATCTGAAACACTGAAGCAACAACTCACAAAGTAAAGCTACAGGCTTATTACAGTAATAGTTCATATACTAAAACCTGGAAAGTGGTTAAGTGAAGCAATGAATAGAAATCTGTGAAAACAAGTGAAAGATTAATTCAAGCACTTAAACAGTGAGACAACAGTTGGTCTATTTAAGTATCAGGCGGATATTGAACGAAAAAATAAGTAGCTTAGTGAAGATCACTAAAGAATGACTGTAGTAGGAAAAACCGGTGGGGGAAAGCAGTAGTTAATGCAAAAGAGCTTGACAGAATGACAGTGAAGAGACTAAGCTGAACTTGTTCAAGAAATTGTTGAAACAGTGACCCACCAAATGAGGGACGGGTTTGCAACACCAACGGAGACCCGGGGGAATCAACGGATAGGATGTACCAACAACGGATACGGTGAATCTGCAACAGATATGATAGAGCATGACTCATACAATGAAGCAACAGTTAAAGAGGAAAACAACAGTGAACCCAGTAAAGAGACGTTGGGCAAACTGGTGAAACACCTGACATAGTGAAATGATAAAGACCACGTTAGAACAACACTGAAGGAGAAGAAAAGAAAAAAGATAATGTAGGAAAATGCAACTAGTAAAACACTGATTGATACAGAAACTTAGTCCAAACTTGATTTAGTGAAACAAAACTGGGACAGTGAAGCAACATGTGACACAGCAAAGTGATAATGAAACAATGATACAACTGGAACAGTGAAGCAACAAGCGACACAGTTAACAGAATTAACACAGTGAAATAATAGTTGAGACCGAATCAAAAACTGAAACTATGAAGTAAAGAGAGACTTTGTGAAGCAAATTGGAACAGAGTGCAGCAGTTGTGGACAGGCGGAACCACCGAGGGAAGAGGGTGTGTGGCAGCCAGTGGTACATTCGTGATGAATGAAGCGTCAGTCCAGGCCTGACTGTGTGGGGTGCCAGGCACACACATCGCCTGATGAATGGCGCTTTAAACCCTTAAGTACGACGCGACGTTACAACTCTTACGAATGATGACGTGATCTTTGACCTGACCCCTACGAGTCATGTCAGTGGTCAGGCCACCATACTCTAGGGAAGTACCGTTATGCTCGAGGGGTCGTATTGTCGGGCTCAAGGGACTGGATCGCCTCAGACGCTTGTTATTAGCTTCTGGCCACAATTGGAAGAGACTGTGTCAGTGTTTTCATTTCTCTCCTGCACGTACATCTGTAAAAGATTTCCTGCTCAGTTATGAACGTTTAGCAAGTGTTGAAGTTGAGTTGTGAGATCCAGCTATACAAAACTTCTGTGGTTTATGGGTTATTTTAATATCCTGCTGGTCACTTTGTTCCCCATGATGTTCACGAAGTGTACATGTCCACTCTCCCTCGAATGCCACTGATCCCTTGCCACCAGAAGGCCGTAACAAGCAATATGTGAAACCTGCTGATGCACCATTCGCTATCTGCAATCTAAATGAATACAACATCTGGTAATCCACAGTCCAACAAAGATATCCAGTAGGCGTAGAATTATTTTTCTTCGCCGCTTTGCAAACCGTAAAATGAATAACACATTCAAACAAACTTTTATGGTTTCTAAATAATTAGGTTCTCATTAGAATCCAGATTTTCAGCTATTGTAACCAGAGGCTTCCGTGCAAAGAAATAATTTTCATGAATATGTCGCTCGCATTGACAAAAATGTGTCGTTTTATTTCGTAATTAAGAGTCACGTGAATTGGTAGTCAAGTGTTGCTTGAGTTAGCAGTCAAGTGTCGTTCTACTTATGTTACAGTGTACTGTATGTCTTCGTTTACTGAAAAGAAAATTGAAAAATAAGATGAGGTTATGCTCTCATTTTTTTTTTTACAGCAAGCCTAAATAACATATTTGCAACCAGTGATGTATTCCATATGAATTCAGGTAAACGGATGTATCTAAGATCATTTTCGCAAGCGGTCTTTCACGTTCTCAAAGAAAGGAGTGAAGATAAAGAATAGGAGATAATCAAACTGTCTGTAGCAGAGATTTCTACGTGCTCAAGAGCGATAATCATGGCGAACAGTTCGTTTTGTAGATTAGATGCCCAGTTGTTTATTCTAAAATTTTTCTCTCGTCTATTACCACTGGGCTGGATCACAATGGCAGCACTATCAGCCCTCCCATTGGCAGAGTCTCGAGAACCGTCAGTATAGATGCACTGGGCTATGTTCCTGTCATTCTGCAGTTTCTGTATATGTTCCAGAGCGCTGGTTTTGGCTAAATGTTGAAGGTGAAGATAATATGTAATTAGATTCTCGGGTGGATAAGTAGGTGTAGTGACGTCAAAGGGAGTTATCTTCAAGGGAGGCAGGAAATGCTGCTGCTTCCTAATTCTATACAGATTACGTACTCCAAACATTGTCATGGCTATTATTTGGATTCATTTAGATTCACTTGTGCCGTGTCATATATGATTTAACAATTCTTCAGAGACAACACTATCTGGATCACCACGCACAATTTTCCGTCTTATCATAAGATTGATTTCAAGCATTCTGTCTTCAGTGCTGGGGACACCAAGTTCTTTCTGCATGTTGAGTATTTTAGTGGACCTCGGGCAACCAAGTATGATTCTTAGGGCTTCATTTTGCATTTTTTCAAGACTGTTGATATCTTTCCTGTTCTTTGTGACCCCTGCAACCCTTTTGCGCTACCGCTCACAGGATGAGTATGGGGTGCACAATAAATTTGCCGGGGTTCCCGGCACAAATCAATCAA
>JAYMFT010412790.1:0-18134 GCA_038088735.1 Panulirus argus | reverse complement strand
CACTCATATATATATATATATATATATATGTGTGTGTGTGTGTGTGTGTGTGTGTGTGTGTGTGTGTGTATGAGTGGATGTATCTTTCTTCGTCTGTTTCCCGTCACGGACAAAAGTCCACATCAAGGCCGCACACGATTAATTTCCTTCCGACACATCTTATGCTCCCTGATAGTTAGTGATCCCAGCTTTCATCTGCCCTCTTTGTCAAGCCCAGAACCCTCCTGTTGACCTCCTGCAGCTTTCTCTTGTACATCTCCATATTATAGTGAGTTACAAACTCTTATCTCGGTCAGTCACTGTCTCTGAACTTTTCTCGTAATAAATTCTCCTCTCACACTCATTTTCTCTTATCTCTTGCACATTCACCCACCGGCCCAAACCCACGCCAGTCCCTTTGATGATATTCACACCTCATCTGTTTTAAAAGTGGGACATGATCCTCCAACACTACCCCAGAGGGAAAAAGGAAACATTATATGTTGTAAATCCTGATATACTGTATAGCCAACTTGAGCAGCGTGGTGTTGCCCCTTCAGATGTCTCCTGTTGGATCGGATGGGTTATGTCGTGCTCAAGAGTGATTGGTTACGCCACAAGACCTCGCCCCGCACGTGTACCAACAACACCGATATTGTTGCTGCTCACATCAACCAACTCGCACCCGACATAGGTAAGGACTCCATCTGTATATGTACATATGTAGCAGTAGTTTACATAGAAACTATCAGGACTATTCATTCCATGTAATGTTTGTTGCAGAATTTTCTTTTTCTTTTTCTTTTTTCACAACTCTCGCCTCTCCTTTGACGGTTCTGTAATTCCACATCTTGACTCGGTGAACATACTTGACATTACTGTAACATCCACTCTTTCTTGCAAACCCTTCATTACAGAAATAGCTAAGTCTGCCTTAAGAAACTGGATGTCCTGTTTAGATGTCGAAACTTCTGAACAGTTGCTCCGTTTATACAAGGGATTTATTCGTCCTTGTATGGAGCACTGCTCTCACATTTGGGGCGGTTCTAGCTCTGTTTCCTCGACAGAGTTGAGTTGAAAGATATCCACCTTATAGACTGTCCCAGGCAAACTTCCGGAATTGATCCCCTTGCCCTACACCGCAATGTTGGTTCACTGTCTTTCTTCTATAGGTATTACTTTGGTTTTTGCTCCCGAGAGCTGGCTGCTTGTGCGCCCACACCACTAGCTAGACCACGTTATATTCGGTAAGCTGCTGCGTCACATGATTATTGTGTGGCCATCAGCAACCTTAGAGTGGGTCGTTTTGATACCTGCTTCTTTCCCTACACGTCGAAACTCTGGAACTCTCTACCCTCTCATATCTTTCCCAATAACTATGACCTGGCTCATTTCAAAAGAAAGGTCTTTCACTTTTTCAAAAATTCGTAAATACTTTCCCTGTTTTTTTTTCCCCGTTTCTTAATTCTCTCTATATTTCAATTAAGACCCGATCTTGATGTGGACTTTTGCTCGTGACTGGAGCCTTCAACATAAAAAGGAAAGTTTCAAAGGATAAGTGAACACCTTGTAGCTGAAGAACAGTTTGAACTTTGGAGGGAAATGTCTGTAGACATGATTTTAGCATTTAGGCAGCAGAGTAATGCCTGTTCATGTAAGGCTAAGAAAAGTATGTGCAGTACAGACAGATAACTTACCTAGTATGCTGCTGAAACATGGACATGGAATGAGTCAGAGAGGTTTAAAAATACAGGCTGTGGAACTCAGTTACTTGAGAGGAGCGTGTGGTATGACTAGATGGAATTAAGAAAGAAATGAGGGGATGTATAAGAGATGTGGTATGGCAGGTAATGCAAAGCAAATGAATTGTTTGGTGGTATAGTTGGGGAGACGTAATACTTTGAGGTGGTTTGGGCAAGTGAAGAGAATGCAAGATAGGGAGTAAGGGGATGACGACCTGTGATATGGGGAAATAGGGTGGAAGAACATCGGAAGGAGAGAAATGGTGGAATATGTGAAATGGTGTAAGTGAGAGAGGCACTTAAGGACAGAGATAAGCAGAGACTTGCTGTGGCTGCCTCCTTGATGGGAGTTCCTGGAGGGAATGGGCGTCAGAGATATGGAAAAGATAGATATAGGAAAGGAAGAACTAGATAAAGAATTAAAATGTGCAATGGACATCTCACATGAAGAAATCCCTGACGAGGCACATTAGCGTATGATTTCTGGTAGATGAAATGTCCAAGAAGATTTTTAGTAGTATCACTGAAGTTACAAAAAGCAGTGGTAAATTAAGAGTAGCTAAGGGAAGATGCAGTGAAAATTTTCACCAAGGTGTGAGGCATGTCAGATGAATGAGTTATGAGTTTTGATCCAGTGCAATGTCATTGCTTCGTATAATTACATATTTATTACCTCTTTGTACAGTATGGGAAGGGAGTTCAACACCTGTGGAGTTACCATCTTTTGAAATACCCCAACCTTCATACAAGTTTTTCAGACTAATGTGTACTGTCAGCAGTCAAAGTTTCATTTCAACCTATTCCACTTGTCCACTATTCTACTGGCTTGGAAGTACTCTTATGCACCTTCTGTGACAGGTTATTTTGCTCAGTTTCTTGGTATGGCCTCTCGTAGCTCTATCTTTTTATCTTGTGAAGAAGTAACTATTAAGTTGACCAGTAGAGTTCTGGAACCAATACCATTCTTGATTTATATTAATAACTTGCCTGAAGCTTAGGAATCCTGCCTGATTATGTGTGCAGATGATGCAGTTTAATGAGGGAAGAGAAAAGCTAGGAAGATTGTGTTGGCTTACAAGAGGATCTAAACAGACTCCAAACTTGATCTGAAATATTGTTGATTAAATTCAACCCGAGCATATGTACAGTAACGAGGCTGGGACAAAAGTGATAGATAGCCTCAATATGATTATTACCTAGTAGGAAATAAGCTGAATTCTGTGAGAAGGATATGGGAGTAGACGTCGTCCCCTAACATGTCGCCAGAGTCCCATAGTACGAGAATAGCTAAGGAAATTACCGTCTAAAGGCCAGTGTCACAATAGCTTTCAAATATATGGATAAAGGAATATTTAGCAAGCTGTTCATATCCTGCATAAGGCCAAAACTAGAATATGCCTCTCAGGTTTGGTCACCACATTTAAAGAGGCACAAAGAAATCTCAGACAAGGTCCAGAGGATGGCAGCAAAAGATGGTACTAATCAAAAGAGCTAAGCCACAGGGAAAGGTTGGAAGCTTTAGATTTAGCCACCTTGGAAGAGAGAAGAGTGAGGGGTGAAAATTATCAAAACTTCTTTAAGATTTTAAAAGAAATAAACAAAATGAACAGTGGACAGTACTTTGAGAGATGTAGGAATGAAGGAACTAGAGAATATAACATGAAATTGAGTAAAGAACTTGTAAATAAGGATGTAAAGGAATACTTTTGTAGTATGTTTTGGATGAACGGTACAGATTGACGGAGGAAATGGATGATGCAGACAGCACACATAGATTCAAGAGGTTTTATGATACTAGTAGAATGTGTTCAAGAGATAGGGTAGGGAGGCATGAGTTTAAAACTCCCTCCCCGTAAAAGTACAAGTAGGTAATTATCGTCATCATTGTCAAACCAGTTTTGCAACTTGAAAGGTTGTGATGGTCGCCCTTTCCTCTCCTTTTATCCATGATAAGCAAACCTCTTAACTACTTCCTGTAACTCTCCTCTCTTATTTCAGCTACCATCTTTGGTAGTTCTTTGTGCATTTTGAAGTGCGGTGACCAAAATGAAAGAACAAATCCGAATTTAGGTTTAAAATATGTTGTGCACAGTTTGCTAAGCATCTCCTTATCCAGGTATACTCAAAGTCAGTCATGATCTGTAATTACCAACAAGAAAGTTTGTGTGCTGATGTTTGGTGTGGATTAAGACTTTAGTCTCACGATGAATCAACTTGGTTTGTAATATAAAAGTAAGGAGTGTTCATATTGGCATGGAAGTCTATGTTTCACATTAGCACACACTGACATGGATTTATGATGTGTTAGAATGAACTGAAGAGGCTTCATGCATTTCGTTCACATCATGTAAATTGTGAAAAAGATATCATAAAGAGCTCACTTGAGTCACTGTAACAAAATACCTTTTGATAATTATAAGACTATCGAGTAATTACTGTATCATTATCATAATGGTGTAGTTATGTTACACTGGCCATAATCAACATAAATTTCCGATCATGTGTTTAGTTAATATACAGCCATTAAATGACGATAGATGTCTTACTTTTAATTAACCCACGACAACCCTAATCTGTGTATTTTTAGATATGAAGTACATTAATGTACTTCTTATTGTATTTTTATGGAATGAAGATCTAAAAAAAAATTTTTCTGAATATTTCCTCAGCTCGCGACATGATCGGCAGCAAGTTGCTGCAACGTCGGGGGTGTCATGATTATCAACGAGATCTGACTTTCTACTACTGGTCGCTGGGTCTGAGCGGTTACAGCACATACTACTATGCTGCCACATACGTAGTGTACAAGATTCCCTCCACCAATCTCTTCCTTGTGGTCCGCACCAAAAGGCTAATGCAAGACAGCTGTCATTGTAATCCATATCTGGTACTGTTCCATGATTCTTACTCTTGCATATTTCCATTCTCTGTCAGAGGGATCCAGTGAAATATAAACTCTTTTGATTTTTCATTTTAGTAAATGGTAAGGCAGTTTTGATCTATAAGAGTATAAAAGAAGTAGTCTTAGGTCCAGCACTCATGTTTTACTTTTTCCCACGATCAGTTATTCTCGAGACACTGTTTTGGATCATTAATCCTAATTATGTGTAAATAGACATTTATCTCCTCTCAGTTCCTATGGTTAGATCTTTGAAATCCTTGTTAGATTTTTTCTTTTCATATTTGTTCGTTGTTTCCCCACCTTAACGATGGCAGCGCTAAGAACAAAGGATGGCCCCATTTGCCCACAACCATTCTCTGGCTCTCGTGTGTAATGCACTAAAACTACAGCCCCTTTTCCACAACCAAGCCCCAATAGAGCTTGTTGGAAATCATCATCTACTAATCCTAAAAACTACCCAGATTCAGTTCTCTACAAATAGAAGTCATATTTGTGATTATAATTCTGTATCTATATGTATATGGAGATTACTAACGTTGTGTAAGTCTAGAACAGAATAGTTTCCCCATGCGGAGAGTGTTCATGAACATTCTTTTTGAAAAAAATCTGAAATTATACATATGCTCTAAGAAATGCAGTGTACATAATAGAATATTCAGATCGCAGCCCTCAAAAAAGAATTATAGATACCTAACTTCTGTTTTTTGTCTCGGCCTGCATTTATTGTCTGTCCTGCTCACGCAAACCAGCCTGTGATAGACAGACAGACCCATACAAACCTGATGAAATTCTGGGAATCTCCTTCTCACAAAAGGCTCTCCACATTATTTACAACAGCTAACTTCGTATTATAATGTTATTTGTGTCTGTCAGTAACATGGGAATTTTTCTATCAGAGCAATTAAATTTTACAGTGTATATTACTCATTCTTATATAAGGCTGGTATTACACTTAAAAAACATGCTTCTGAAATATAGAAGTGAACATTTTTCGGGTATATTTGGCCTCAGGAACATCCCTCCTGTGTGTCCACAGTAATATGCCAACATAGAAGGGCTCCACTTTCCTTGGTACCGCTTTTCCATGTCCAAAATATCCTGATGAAATCTTTCGCCATGTTCATCACTGACCCCCAAGATCTTCCGGGAAAAAGTCTAAATAATTCTATAATACATACACCTGTTCGTATGCTAGATATTGAAGCTATGAATCTTACAATGCACATGTATGTTACAGTGTGATTCTGTAATAATCACTGCTCATATCAACAGCCAGTGTAGCTGTGAATCATACTATATGTATCTGAAATATTGTTCCTTACATCATAGTTATATGCCTGACTAGATTTTACAATTTAGATATAATTTTTCCTTACATCATAGTTATGTGCCTGACTAGATTTTACAATCTAGATATGATAATTTGGTAAGTGCATTATTTATGTACCGGGTATCTTAAACACAGTAAATGTCAAATATGGTGGTGATAGGCTTGACACAAAAGCTATGTACCAGACAGTATGATGACACTCTGTTGCCCTTTTCAGGATAAGGAACTGATGGAGTGCCATGACACCTGTTTGCTCGAGTGTGAATGTCCCTGTGTGGCCCGGAACAAGACTCAACCATGCCATAACCCTAACGCAGATGTACACAGGTATGTCAGCAGCTCCCATGACCTGTCACTATATAGAGACGAGTTACTCATTCAATCCCCAATTCAGATGAACATATTCCCCTTAGTAGGTGTAATTCATATACACCTATGTATTCTTGCTTACATAGTTCACCTGAAAGTAAGTTAATCCGACTGACTGATTATTCATATAGTGATCCTAAGAGCTTTTAGCAGCAATGAAAGCCATCACTGTTTTCATTCAACTTCCTTCTTTTCACTGAAGTAACCAACTTTTCATTAGTACATTTGTTTATACACGTGATAAAGAAAAGGGTCAATATTTGTATGAACTGTGAATGCTTTGTGTCAGGCGGCCGCTCCCAGCGTGTAAGCCGCGTGGAATGACACATGTGAGTGCCAAGAAGTTTACACGGCAGCAGCTGTCTCGCCACCGTCTCTGCAACGACAACAAATGCAACTTTCAGGATGAAACGTACGTCCAGATTTTACTATTTCTTTTCTGAAAGATTAGACATTTTCATTTGTCTGTTCCCTGACCAAAGGTGTATTGATGGAATGATGAACCAGGTTGTGAGGAGTTGGGGTGAAACTGCGATTGAGTGGGTTAGGAAAGTGTGTCCAAAAGCGTGGAAAGGTGGTCAAATCCGTCATTCCCTGGATAAAGGCAGCACTTACCCTGTTGCGTAAAGGGGAGTAAGAGGAATAAGAGAAAGTTCAAGAGAATAAAGAAGAAAGTGTATGCACAGCAATCGTAGATTTTGAAAAAGGTATACGAGAAAGTGAATATGAAAGCTCTTGATAATTTTTGACAATATAAGTGCTGTTAAAAGCTTCATAAATAAAAGTGGTGCACGTTAGAGAAGTGGTGGTGTGAGTGATTGGTTTGGAGTGTTATGTCAACTTGGCTATTGAGTGTTTTTATGGACTGGAGATTATGTGTGATAAGAATGAGGTGAGGGGTAGTCATTGTGATGTAATACTTAATAATGGAGAGACCGAATGAAAGTTTCGACAGATGCTGTATGCAGCTGTTATTGGCTAAGTTATTGGAATAACTGGAGAGAATGGGGGTCCTCTTCAAGGATTAATGAAGACGATGCTGGAAAAGAAAAGCACATAAATATAAGAATAGTAAAAGCACAATATAGCATCAGTCTGCCTGATGAAGAACTGGAAGTTGTGGATGAATTTAGATATTCAGTGATACCATTAAGCTCAGTGTTGATGGTAAAGCTGAAGTTCATATCATAGTTATTATGCAAAGAAGAAAAATTAGAGATGCATTGAAAACTTTGGTGAGTCGAGAAACATTGTGAGAAGTAACAGGTTGCTAGCATGTAGTTCTTGACTCAGCTGTTAAGTATGGTTGTGAAGCCCAAATTTATTAGACAGGTCAAAAATACTACAGTAGAGATGGGAAACTTGTAAAATAGAAGTGGAATTGGATCAGATCAAGAATGAAAACAGGAAGAAAATATGTGGTGTGAAGAAATCATTATCATTAGGAAGGCATATGTATGGAAGTTCATTTTAGGACAGGATGGTCGTGAAGAATGTGTAGCATCTACCCTGACTGGTTGATCATGGTGATTTATGGTAGTTTATTTAAAGGTACAAGGAGAGGTAGACCTAGGAGGAGATGGGTAGCTGCAGAGAGAGTTGATTAGAGCTAAAGATATTTTAGGAAGATGCTATAGCAATGGCTAGGGATCTTATGCAGTGCATTGAAATGGTGTGGGTGGAATGTTAGTCTCACTTCACAAATCATCTTAGCACGAATTTTGAGAAAGTAGCATGTTTTATGTTACCTCGCTGGGCATGGGTAGAAAATGTGTACGAGGGAGGCTGTCTGTACCTAATCCATCTCATGGAAGTGGGGATTGGAGTTATGTTAATGTGTAGACAGACAAAAGATTATTTATTGATTGATATGATTAATGAAAGAAAGTCCTCCAAGTTAACAGAACCAACAACTAAAGAACTAGGAAAATTTTTTTTTATGCTTAATATCACCACTTCCATCACTTAGAAGTTTCGTTGTTTTTTCCAGTGACTGCAATAGTGTGGTGCTGTGCCTTTGGCAGAATAATAAGTGTAGGAATGTGGACACACTGAGGTATGTACATCATTAAATATTGCATAACTGGTGTCTAACTTTAAAAAAAGCAAATATTCCTATTTAAACGATGTCAACTGCAGAACTGTTTTCCTCTACGGTTCAATCTGCAAGAAGCATAACTTGTTGTAATTACCAATTTGTACAGTACAAGGAGAGTTCTACACTTATGGGGCCCCACCTCCTGAACTATCTGTCTGTATCTCTGACGTTTGTTACCATCTGCAACTCCCTCAAGGGGGTGGCCACGGCAATAGAGTCTCCATAACTACTGAACTCTAGTGCTGCTTCTTAGCCTTTAGTGCCTCACCTTTAACAAGCAGCTGGCAGAGGGGAACTCTTGTGCAGTGTTTGCGGAGGCTCCTACACCATTTTCCTATGACTACTACTACCTAATCTATCTTTCTATATCTATGACTACTACTTAATGCTCCTACATACCACTTCTACCAAATGTTTCTACCTAATGCTCCTGCCCAAGTGTTCCTACCTACTACTATTATCCGTTGCTCCTACAATTTTGAAGAGCTTGAACCAGTTCCTCGTGTATGCAACTCTCGTCTATGAGTGTGATGCCAGCCTGCTGCTGGTGCTTGGCTTGCCATGTTTTTAATTTGCTTCTGAAGAGCTACCAGTTGGCTTTTTGCGTGTTGTACCTCCATCTCGGTGTTGGGAGCGGAGGGAGCTTGTTAACCGATAGAGTGGTCAGTGTGGCAAAGTGGTTGCAGGAGAGAGAAGGGTGTAGTTGCCAGCTGGCAGAGTCTTTTAGGGAGCGGGAGAGGAAGGCAAGGTCGAGTCTCCCTCCCGTTATGTGGGTTGGTCAACCAGCGTGTGGTAGAGGTGTAGCCCATCCTCACTGGCGGCACTTGTCGAGTTTCGGAAGGGATGGTGGGCATTAAAATCTCCTCCTACCAACGTGGCATTGTGTGCGGCCGATGCAAATAATTCTGTAATTTCAGAAAGCCTCTGGCTCTTGTAGATGTTATGTGTTGATGTTACGGTCTCATAGTGTGACTCTGATGGCTTGCACCTCGATGTCCTGGCCACAAGGCATCAGGTGCATGACCTCTGTGCTGGGGATGTGCGACCTAACCAGGATCATGCAGCCTCTGGTTGGTGCCTGACCAAAGTGCTTCCTGTGCACCTCATAGCCTCTGAAGCAGAAGCTGTTGTGTGTTCCTGGAGGAGTGTTTCTTGTAGTAATATGATGCCAAGACCTTTGCTGAGTGCTGCTGCATGGAGGAGGTGAGGTGCACTTTGTTCCTGATTCCCAGAATGTTCCATGATAGAACCAACATTGCTGTGCAGGGCAGGTGGGAGAGTTTATAAGTCAAACCACTTTTGACTCGACTTTATCAAGTAAGGATGCAGGGCTAGAACCACCCCAGATGAGAGAGCAGTATTACACAGAGAGACAGATCAGTCCTTTGTATAAACAGAGCAACTGTTCGAAAGAAAAGAAATTTTGACATCTAATCAGGATTCCCAGTTTCTTACAGGTAAATTTAGCTATATCCATAATGTGAGGTTTCCAGGAAAGAGCAGATGTAGTTGTACCACCAAGTATGTTCAATGAGTCAAGAGGTGGACTTACAGAACCATCAAAAGAGAGAGGAGAATTGTGAGGAATTTTTGGTATAGTGATGGGTAGAAACTGGATCTGGGAGGCATAAAACTTGACCAGATTTCATCTATCCCACTGAGATATCATGTTCAAGTCTAAGTTTATTGAGGAAGTTATGTCAAAATGAGATGTAGATCGAGTGAGAAGGAGTAGAATTAAAGCATTTGGAGGAATGCAGTGTTGAGTCATCAGTGTATGAGTGCATTTGGTTATTTGTGAAAGGAAATTGCTGATGAAAAGGAGAAAAAGTGTAGGAGACTGAACAGAACCGTGAGGAACACTGCTGTTGATGGAGAAGAGGGAGAAGCTGATTCATTAACAAAGATCGGCTACCTAAGAATCTAGATATAAAGGAGCAAAGTGAGGGAGGGGAGCTTAAAGGCGAGACCCTGATGCCATATCCTGTCCAAAGCTTTGGAAATGTCAAGGGCAGTTGCATAGGATTCCCCAAAATCTTTCAGGGATGATGACCAGACATTAGTAGTACAGGTGAGAACATCACCAGTGGGTCTTGCCTTTTGGAAGCCATACTGATGATCAGAAGGCGAGATTCAAGGTGTCTGAGGATATGTGAGTTAGGAGGGATTCAAAGACTTTGTGACATGAAGAGATTGTATGTTTGTGGACAGAACGCCAGAAGTCCATCTGTGGTTGTGGCAGGAAGAAAAAGACAGCTATCTTGATCAAAGTGGAACTTGATAATCAATAAAGTGCTGGCTCATCATGCAGCCATCACTAACCCTTCCTATACCCTGGCGGATAGCACTGGTAATATACCTCCCTGGTTGCTGGCTGCCAACCAACTACTAACTACTGAAAAGGAGGTAAGTGAGGGGATAAGTGAATAAACTTGCCATGTTGTGATAAGTGGATAACCTTATCACTGTGACCCTGTTATGATATGAAAAACAAACAATTAGTTTCACAGTGTGTGATCTATCAAGACAATTCTGTAAAAGAAAAAAAATATGGGCCAACATTTTCAAATGTCACACATTCTAGCAAGAAGGAATCAGATCTAAAAGGTAGCACTATTAATGCTAAAGAAATTCACATCTGCTTTAAGAAGCAATGAATAATAAAAATATAAGGATGAACAAAAGAAAACAAAAATCAGTTTTTGTAACTGTATAATTAATACAGTCTTTTCCTATTAACAAAATTTATACTGCTTAAAATCTCTGATGGAAATTATTACATAACTTTGGGTGTTTTACCATGTGTGGAAAGAAGAATTCAATGGTACATAACTCACATTTATTGAGAACCTTTCCTATTTTAGGATAGGAAGTATTGAAGTAGGTACCATTATCTGACCATCATATACATGTTACACCCTTTATGTAATGTTCATGCTGTATGTACATTACAGAGAAATTCAAATATTATTACAATAATATTAATACAAAAGTTAAATGTAGTAAAACCTCTCATCCAAAATGCTTGGGGAATCAGCCATTTTGGATAAAATTACCAGTTTTGATATTTTCTTTCTTTGATATATCAAATAATTCAGAAACTGTTATAAAATATTTTACCTACTTGTAAATATTTTACATACAGGAAACACTAATATATGTAGGTAAATAAGGACAATCAAACGCCTCAATAATCATCTGCTTGTTGATGTCATTAATAGTAATCGAGCCAACATTGAAGTCCTTCATTAAAGGTCGCCTTTAATTCGCCTTTAACCAGTCTCTGGCAAAACTTCTTTTTGAGGCTTAAAATATTTATCATGTGCTTCATTTGATATGTAGACAGCTTTAATGAGTTGTCAAGCAATTTCTGATGACACTTGAAAGGGGCAATTGTACACAATAGTAATCAAGGATGCAAAAATTACACAAATTTGTGAGACCAGTACACAAAACTGCACCAGAAAGCAAATGGGACAGGTTAAACAATCAAGAGTGCAACAAAACACTGGGAGTCAAGTAATAATTGAGAGTTGCTAAAGGAAACTTAATAATATACATTATTTTGAAAATTTTGTCCCGAATTTCAGATAACAGAGGTTTTACTGTAATTCATCTGTAGTTCAATTGATACAGCTGTAGTTGCTATTTCTTAACCAGAAGCTCATCTAATATCACTGATAAAGTGCATAATTTTAAAACAATAAACATTAATCTGTTTACAATCCATGCACTAGATATAAGAGAAAGAATAAATAATTCACTTTTAGAGGAAAACAGTCTTAATATAATTTAAAAAAATCCTGGTCATGAAAATTCCTCTAATATAGAGAAACAGTAATTATTATCTCCGAATGATTCTCCCTTTGAGATACACTCAGCACACTAGATTATAAATACTGAAGCTCATGATCACTAAAAATGAATGTCAAAGTATATAGAAGTGGACTAAAAAAGAAAGCTTAAGTTACTGATAAACTTTTACCAGTAAATAGAAGTACTGCTACAAATTATTGGAATAAACCTTTCATAAGATCTCATAAATGCCACAAACAAATATAACCTTAAGAGTTGGTACTAAATCTTTTATATATTCATCTTACTCATTTCAGTTGCAGTCAAGCATACCACCTAACCAGGTCATGTTATGATGCATCACTCGGTGATCTGAAGTGTCTTTGTTTATCATCCATATCATTAATTTATGTTTTATTAAAACTGATGTCCTTTTCCAGTATTTTAAAAAGAAACTCAAACAGTTCAACAGTGTATCAAAATATTTTCATATATAAACTTATGCAAAGATTTTTTGTAGAGAAGGCATACAAATGCAATGGCTTTCAAGCCTCTCTCGGTAGTAAGGACTGCAGTACATGAATGCACCTTTGAAAGCCTCTCTCAGTAGTAAGGACTGCATTATTATGAATTCACCAACTTTGAGTCTAAGCTTGTGTATCCTGTACATAGACAGGATTATCTCCTGGAGTCAAACATACATTCAAGATAAAATTAGCATGAAAAACAATTCATGCATATGGAAACATACATACAACTTTTTTTTTATGTATCTAGTTAGTAACAGGCTCCTCTGCAGTAACCTGTGCAGTTACATTAGGGCGCATGACAATTGCAAAACATCCCTCAGTGATTATTAACACCATTTATGCCATTAACTGAAGCAACAGCATTGGAGGCTGCATTGATCTGAGCAGACCCAACAGAAGCAGTCTTCACAGGAAGTGGTGTATCCAGCACAGCCACTGGGAATGGTTCATCATTCACATAGCCATCGGGGTTCATTGTCTGCCATTTCCAGAAATCTTCGCCTGAAAAAATATCGGGAATTTAATTTCTCATAAGGAAGTTTGGTGCTACTGGTATCATGTGATTAAGTGCAGAAAAGAATAAAAGTTGTAGTTTAGAGCTGCCTCAAATTTAATTTTGTAGTGGAATATAGCATACTTATACAGTGATAGTACATTGTGATATTAGAAAAATGCTGAAAAAGTATGCTTGCAGTTATTACTTTTTGTTTAATCACTTTAGGATGACAGCAAATACAATGATCATGGAAAATGTAAAATCAAAAGTGTGTGAGACTCTTATATGAATCAAGAGAACCTACAAAGATGCTGTCTAACTTACCCAACCAAGGGAATGAGTGTATTGGAGGGGTTTTATGCTGTCAATGGGCTGAAACAGGCATATAAAGTGTTTAGCGAAACTAAGGAAAGGTGTGTGGGACTTACTGTGGATAGATGGCTCTGGTTTCAGTGCATTATATAAGACAGACAGGAAATGGATGTGAGCAAATGAGGTCATTTCTTCACCTGTTCCTGGTACAAATTTGCTAACGTGGGAAATGACATGTCAAAAAAATATGAAACTAAAATTTATATATTATCTACATCTCTTAGAAGCCTGTTCCCTACTAGAACTCCCTCAAGGAGGTGGCCACAAGAACAAAGTCTCCACAACTAGTGAAGTCCATTGCCACTTCTCAGTATTCAATGCCTCACCCTTAACAGCTCACTGGTAGAGGTTAACTCTAGTGCAGTGTTTGCAAAGGCTTCTACCTAATGTTTTTACCGACTACTCCTACCTGCTACTACTTAATGTTTCTCTCTAATGCTTCTACCTAAATGTTCGTGCCTACTAAAATTTATATACACTGACAGTAAAGCAACAAAACATTTCAATGAGAGATCATAATGTTACATTAGTGTAAATGTTGCAAAAGATATGCTTCCAGAAGAAAGTGCTTAAATATCTTACTTATTTCCAGTTTGAGACTGAGGTGACTCTAATCACCTGATTGGAAATTATGGCATGTGCTTTCCACATACGTTTGCAAGAGGTCTGAAAAGGTTATAAGACAAAATTACAACATAAAAATGCCAGTTGTACCACCATCACACACTTGTGAGCTGGACTCCATATCTTTACTGCTCACTGGTGAAAGATCATTCACCATACTGATCATCCACTATTGCTACACACAGTTGTTTTGAAACTTTTTTTTCCTTACCTATATATTTATATTTTCATGGACACTGTATAGGCAAAATACCTAATATACACTGAAACACTAAAAGAGTTAATCTTTTACTATCCTTTTTCATATTCTTCCTTTCAACACTTTTTTTTTTTTTTTTTTTTTTTTTTTTTTTTTTTTTTTTTTTTGTTTTTAAGGCCTTCTGTCCTTAACTCTGTGAAACTATATCCCACTGCAATTGTCTGAACTACATATGTTTCCATTCCTAGGAATGTTAAGAGTGTTGTTTCAACCTGCAATTTACTCCATCAGTTAGTCTCGTGCATGCTACTTCCATTACAAAGGCTCTTATTAAGTATCGTCCAGGCTCTCTACTTTGAGTTTGAACTTCCATGGGAGCTTTCCTATTCACTTTATCATGTCTTTATTAATTTTGTAGATGCTGCATAAATTATTTTCTCTCCAGAACTTTACCACAAGTCTAACTGAAAAAACTGGTCTACTGACTGCCCTGCATCTTACTAATAAGGGATTCTCAAATCTTTTCTTTAATATGATCAGTAATTATCAATACGACTTGTCATATATGTTGAAGAGACCTTCCTCTAATTCTTACAATCACTTTTAATCCCTTTTTTTATGCAGTGGAACTTAGAATAACTGCAACCCCCCTAACATTTATGAACTATTTTATCTCGTGAAATATATCAGTCCTTCTGTTCATGAATTAATAATGAGGATTTAATAACAAAGTTACTGAACATCATTTCCAGTTATGTATTGCAACATGTTTACCAAAATATCACAATGTAACTATCATCAAATGTCTATAAGACAAAATAAGAGTGCCTCGGTAATAATAGCAATATGTAGTAAAATTAAAGCACAGTACAAGTATGTTGCACTCAGTGCAATGCCCTGAGTTAGATGTTGTTCAGTGTTTAAAGTAATGCATGTAACCAGCAAACTAGCAAGATATCAAGTGATGCAGCAGTCAAACTACCTACCTCGCTTCCTTTGCCTCAACAGCACAACAGAGTTCATTAACTAGTGCAGAGCAAGTCAGGTGTGGAGAGATGATTAATCACAGTAGAACTGGTTGAAGAGTAAATAGTGAGGTAACATGTTGGAGTGCAATGCTTGATGGATTTAAGACTTGCACTGGCAGCTTAGGCAGTATGCCATCAGGCTGTAGGTATCAGGGTATTCATATGATCCCCTTTATATTCTTCTTGTGAACAAATGGAGCAGATCTAGCATCAGGATTGGCATGGATGAGTTGAGTGGTTGTAATACTAGTATAAAATCTTGTAATTATCTTAACTATTTGAGCAGTACAAGGAGAGAGAGTTCTACACTTATGAGGCCCTATCCCCTGAACTTTCTGAGCCATCAGCAGCCTTTTATGCATTTGTCAACTACAGGCAATCACAGTCTCATTGGATAGTTTATTCCTACCATCCACCACCCTGACATGAAACCAGCACTTCTTAACTTCCTTTCTACCAAATATTTTGCTTAACTTTTTGTTGTGGCCTCCAGTCACTCTCATGCTGCTTCTCTTCAAGAACTGTTTCCGGTCAGTATCATCCAGCTGATTTAGAAACAAAGGCTTTTATCAGGTTCCCCCCTCTCTCTTCTCTCCTCCATGGTGGATAGTTTTGTATCTCAGCCTCTCACTGGAGCTTAGTCCCTATAATTAAGGTACTATCTTAATAGATCTTCTCAGTACCCTCTCGATAAAATCTTTTGCTTTGTTAGGTGCTGTTCCACACTTGTGTAGCATAATACAACTTCAGTTTCATGTACATATTGAATAATTTACTGAAATGTCATCCACATACTTGAATGCAGTAGGCAGTTTTTCTCTCACAATCCTGCAGATGTACAGCTCTGGTAATTTCTCTCTCTCACAAGCCTACAGGTATGCAGCTCTGGTAATACACTAAGCACACTGTTGACTCTCAGTCTCTTTCACATTTACATTCCTGAACTTTATTTCCTACTCGGTAATAATCATGCAGAGGCCTACTTTCACTCTGAACCATCCTCATTACCTTCTTAATTGGACTGACACTATTTATCCAGTTACTTAACCAACTTTGAAGTCTATGTTCCCCTGTTGACTTATGCAATCATCAGTATTATTCATTTCTCATGACCTTTGCACAGTCTGCAAATATATTTTAAGTATGATTCCAGTTCAGGAAAGTCCCTTGTACATACCTAGATAAGCACTAGTCCTAAGACAAAAAAGGTCTGTTGTATGCCACTTGTAACTCCAGTCCATTCAGGAAGCAACACTTACCTGCATATTTTGTTCCCTTCCACAAAGGTAAACTTCCATCCTGTGAAAAAGGCCACCTTTATTTGGGCCTGCAGCTCTAGCTTCTTTGGCAAGCTCAGATGGGCTTTATAACAGACCAAGAACACATACAGTTAGTCCATCCCTTGCTTTGATCCATGATGGAGCTCACCTGGTCATATTTGTCTAAAAGATTGGTTAAGCATGGCCTTCTTTCTCGGTAACAATGTTGCTTTCTGGTGAGAAGTTTCTGCTTTGCAAATAGCCATCCATTTTCTTTCTTATTATCTTTACTATAGTTTTACAAACCACACTCACTTGTAAGACAGGCCTGCAGTTCAGCAAAATTTCTCAATGATCTTAATTAGAGGCACAATATTTTTGCCCTCTTCCACATCTTTGGAATTATCCCTTTCTCTAGTGACTTTCCAAACAATATTTCAAGTACTCTTGCAAGACCCTTTACATATTTCTACAGTACATATGGGGAGACTTCATGAAGACCAAGGGCCTCATATGGGCCATGTTTTAACCTGATCATATCATTTCTGTCAGTCATTACACAGTTCATTACTTCACCCCTCTCCCACCTTAGTAATGCTGGAGCATTACTGTCCTCCAGTGAAAAATTAAATTAATCATTCAACTCCTCACCTTTCTTAATCATCCTCAGAAAGATAGCTTATCTCTAATAATTATGAGTTTTCTTAAGTATGTGACAAAGTTCTACTTATGTTCTGCTTCAGTGATAAATCATAAATGCTATGTGATGTGCTATTAGGTGTTAACTTTCTACAGTGCAATGGGCAGCTCTCCCTCCCTCATCCCATTCATGCATGAATATAGTAGTGAACAGGAGGTAATACAAAGATGATAATGTTAAGAGCTGTGATCTACCTTAAGTGTTGTATTTCTCCGACTTTCCAGCAGTGTAATATAATACTGATGAATAATAATGTAGTACAAGCTCTGAAAAACACCAAAACCAAAGTGCAAAAGTAGTGCTGTTAATATATCAGCTATTCATGAGTAATAAAAAATTTATATAAGAGTACAGTAACAAGTAAGTAGTGCTGTTAATATATCAGCTATTCATGAGTAATAAAAAATTATAAGAGTACAGTAACACTATATAATGCGTGATCAAAAAGTTATGACAATATCTATGAGAAGTGGCACTGTGGAGGTAGTGTATAAAAGTAATGTGTACATGTAGGAGAAAAACCAGGCCTTTTATAAAGAGGATCCGATTCAATTGTGGTTCAAAGTTTGGAGAAACTGCCACCAGCAGTTGAAAATTGTCAATGATTTCTGCACCATAATGACTCTCCTTCACACATTGCTGTCACAAAGTTTTATATATATATATATATATATATATATATATATATATATATATATATATATATATATA
>JAYMFT010412779.1:0-18135 GCA_038088735.1 Panulirus argus | reverse complement strand
TATATATATATATAAAATCCCATTTTCAATAATACTTTCAAATTGCCTTTGAAATCTGCATAATTCCCACCTAATTCATTATGTAACTTCTCACTAAATCCTTTTTACTTATAGAGAACTTCATCCAAGTTCCCTAGGAAGTTTGCTGAGTAGGCTTCCAGTAAGAACAGGTTACCAAATCGGGAAATTCAAGAGAGGTCAGGAGAACACAATAAATAATATATAACTTGCTCTCCTTGAACACAAATGCCTCCGTCCCCACACGGAAACAGCAAAGCTGATGGCCAGCCACGCTTATCTGGGGAGGGTGGGGGGTGGGGTGGTGGTGGGGGGGAGGGGTCATTAGATCAGTACGCGAGGAGAAATGGCCCCAATTGTGACAGATCATTTGCGTTCCTGACCGTGACGCATTTGCTGGGTCTCCCGCCGCCCGGGGTCGACTTATACATGGGTTCGAATCCTGGTTCCTGGAGCCGGCAGTCGGGGCCCACAGTCAACCCAGCTGTTCATCCACCCCCTAGGGGTTGGTCGATAAAAATCATATTGGTGACGTTACTTCCTCACAGACTCTATGCAAAAATTGGGTAAAACATGAGAAATTCTTATTAAATCATACACTACACAAAGTTAAAAGGTAACTATTATTATTATTATTATTATTATTATTATTATTATTATCATTATTATTACTATTATTATTATTATCATTATCATTATTATGATTATGGCCGAATATGCTCTGAAAATCTTAGTCCCGTTTGACCTAAGTCCCAACCAGTCAATATCACAAGACCACTTGCGTGTGTGTGTGTGTGTGTGTGTGTGTGGTTCCCGTAGCCTCTCTATCAATCCTAAAACCTAAGATTTACACCTCACAAATTTTCCTTAAATCCAATTTCAAATTCCCTCCACACAGCCTATCGTAACTTTCCGTCCTAACTGAACCTCATTTATTTAATCTCATTTCTCTAATTACCTTACGTTCACCCAATTATCTGATCCCAAAAATCTATATCAACTTTACATAAACTATTCTAATCCTTCTAGAGGGATTACTATGAACCCTTATGTAATCCATAAAACAGATTTACTATGCATACAGCTTATCTAACACTTAATTACATAATTACATCATAAACTATGCCACACAACTTCTAACTTTTTTAATCACGACACTAAATGCATTATAATAACCTACCGTAAATTCAATTTAATAAGTGAACCCTGGACTGAAATCCACATTACTTATAAAACCTTTAAGTTGTTCCCCACAGCCTATCTAAACCTTTTAACACAATACCTAAGACTTACTCAACACAGCCTAGATTTATAATGGCCAGACTTATTCCACCTACCCTAGCCATAAAATGGATTTAATTCATATATATTTGGAGGTGGCCCACGTAGCCCGACATAATCCACGTAGCCTGGCCTAATAATCGATATACCCTGAGATAATCCACGCTGCCTGGGATAATCCACACGGCCAAAGATAATCCAATTATATAACATGCTCTTATAGCAGTCCTAACTTCGTTAATATAAAACGTTCAATAATTCTCACTGTTTGATAATGCACTGATAATTCTGTCCGTATATATATATATATATATATATATATATGGCAGTGGTCAGCCTGTTTAAGCATACCATCTGTTCCAATATTCATTCTATCCCACAATCCGGAACAGTCTATCTCACTATCTGAGACAATCTATCCCACAATCCGTGACAGTCTATCCCACAATCCGGGACAATCTATTCCACAACCCGGGACACTCTAACCCACAATCCAGGACAGTTTATCCTCAATCCGGGACAGTCTATTCCACAATCCAGGACATTCTATCCCACAATCCGGGACAGTCTAACCCACAATCCGGGACAGTCTAACCCACAATCCAGGACAGTCTATTCCACAATCCGGGACAGTCTAACCCACAATCCGGGACAGTCTATTCCACAATCCGGGACAGTCTAACCCACAATCCGGGACAGTCTATTCCACAATCCGGGACAGTTTAACCCACAATCCGGGACAGTCTATCCCACAATCCGGGACTGCTTCGGGTAATGCACATTCCGAATCACTACATAACATCTTAAAATTCCTAACCAATCTGAGCTAAGCTTGCGAATCACTGTTAAATCCCAACAGCTAATCATGAATTGCATGATTCGCTCACGTTGCGTGAACCACGGCTTTGGCGATGGCACGTACAGCGCACAAAGTCCCACCATGGTGGCAAAAAGGGGACTTAAAAAAGGTGGTATTTAAGGATGGATATGGCATATCAAGGTGACACAGGTGTGATACAGCAGTACAGATGTCCACACACACACACACACACATACATACATACATACGTACATATACATACATATTACATGTATTCATTCTATAGTTAAAGTTATAGTTTAATTAAAAAAAACTGCAATTATTAGTTATTATCATTATTAGGGGTAAATGGGTCTGTCAATCATGGGGCGCACTGCTATGTCACATCATGGGAAACCAGGCTATATCACATCATGGGAAACCAGGCTATATCACATCAGGGGACGCATGGTTATGTCACATCATGGGGCGCATGGCTATTCACGGGAAACCAGGCTATATCACATCATGGGAAACCAGGCTATATCACATCAGGGGGCGCATGGCTATGTCACATCATGGGAAACCTGACTATATCACATCATGGGACGCACGGCTATGCCACATGGAGATAACTAGGTCACGGGACAGCTGAGCGGCCAGGTATATCAACCCCCCCCCCCCGACATAGCCGGCAGCTGCAGCAGCAGCAGCAGCCGGCCCCAGAGTGTGGGGATGGGGGGTCGTCGACTACTCCAGATGATCGACTGGAGCGGGTTGGGGGGGGGGGGGCAGGGGGGCAGAGGGTAGAAGGTGTTGTGGGGGGGGGGGGTAGTGGTGGTGGGAGTCGATAAGGGTCAGAGTCCCTCTAAATACCACGGGAGCTCCGGCTCTATGTCTCTCTACCCCTTTCTCTACCTTACCCTAGGGGCAATATGCAGCTATGCAACATTCACAGAGAGAGAGAGAGAGAGAGAGAGAGAGAGAGAGAGAGAGGCACCTCTAAGCACCTACCTCTATCACTGGCAGGGGAGATGCCAGCGCCACCACTAGCCCCTAGCGCCGGCCACGGCAACTAAACTAAGGACCCGTAATAGCAAAGAAACCCCCAATCTTTATCTATCTCCCCCCCAAAAAAAAAAGAAACAAATGTTTACAAAACGTTTGTTGACGCCACTACCACCCCCGGCCCCCTAGCGGATCAGGTCGGCGTTCAGGCGTAAGGTAGGACCCCTAGTAGTACCCACCCATCCACCCCCCCCCTGTTACACATCTGGCAACCAGACACCTGCACGCCACACACACACGCACACACACACCTGCATGCGGGGGCTATAACACCCCCCCTCCAGCACCCCCACACCTGCACGGCATCGGCGCCATAAAGGGAAACATGCATAAAAAATTCACGGGTCCTACCTTGCTCGGACGCGAGAGACATGGCGACCGGCCGCCCGCTCTAGCAGTCCCTCGCCTCTCCCAACCTGCTCTCTCTCTCTCTCTCTCTCGCTCTCATTACCTCTCCCCGCTCTCACTCACACACCCTCTCCCTCTCTCTCCCTCTCGCCACCTTTAAACTTCTATTTACAATTCAGTTTGGACGAGATATAAGAGAATATACCGGGGCTTTTCCTCTCTCCCTCTTTTTTTTCATCGCTCGATTCCTGTTATTTTCAGCCGCTAACTGAACGATAAATAATTTCCCAGTTCCTTTTTTTATACCGAAATTCAATTCAGTAATGGACGTATGACTCCGTTAAACACACCCCGGCTTGAAGGGGACGAGCCTAATGGGTGATTGTTTGGCATTTATTTCCCGCGCAAAATCGGCGTCGCCAAAAATAGGCCCTGAGCACAATTTGTTTACGTGGGAATCTTTTTCCCGCCCAGAAACCGGTTCTGCTCGGGAGGCCACCTGTTTACCGGCGTCAAATTGCCCCGCGCGGAATATAAGTCGCCCGGTAGTAAATTATTTACGGCATCGGGTTTCCGTCAACATTCCCCTGATTTACCACCGGGGGTAAATCATTTACGGCATCATATTTCCGTCATATCTCCCCTGATTTACCACCGGGGGTAAATCATTTACGGCATCATATTTCCGTCATATCTCCCCCGATTTACCCCTGGTTGTAAATCATCTGCGACATCATATTTCCGTCTAATTTACCCCGATTTACCCCTGGTTGTAAATTATCTGCGGCATCATATTTCCGTCTAGTCTACCCCGATCTACCCATGGTTGTAAATCATCTGCGGCATCATATTCCCTTTACATTTCCCCTGATTTACCCCTGGATGTAAATCATTTGCGACATCACATTTCCCCCAGGACGCCCCACGAACTACTGGTCTATACGTGGGGCTCCATTTCCCCCCCTTGCACTGGACGCACCTCTACGTCATGCGCTACTGTCATGGAGACGCCATTGTGCTGACAACAGCTAGAAATGTCCCCAGACGCTGAAAGTTGCTTGACCTACCCTGTCACCCACTGCCCACCTACTCAAAGCCCACTTGATTTGGCAAGATGGCCTCCCCAGAAACCCACACTGTGAATTTAATGTCCAGCAGAATAGCAAGACTTCCCCCCCCCCCCCTCCCTTGTTGGAAATAGACTTGGGGCCCCCAAGCAAGACTCATGCGGGGGCTGGAAGCCGCCATTGTAAATGTTACTGCAAGATTCATCTACGGGGTTTAAGTCTGGCATGGGCGACTGTCATATGACAAGGGGGGGTTGAGGGGGTGGGGGTTGGGTTGGGGGGGTGTCGTGTCACTGCCTTGGGTCTGGGGACTTACAAGAAGGTAGTGACCTCCAGCATATATGCATATGAGTCTAGCTCAAGGCCAGAGTCAAGTCCTCAACACGGCAAGATTCCTGCAACATAGCATTCACTTTAGCGTGCTTCAAAAGCGACATCTCTCGCTTAAATCAACAGGTTGTCTTTCTCAACATCACCCGGGGAATAAAATCGTTGGGATGTGTCATGCAAAATCAAGCTTATACCTTATCGTAAGGGAAAAAAAAAAACCTATTGCAATGTCAAAGGTAATCATTTAAACTCGAATTAACATCATTGTGACACGTGGAACAGAACAAGGATAAATCAAATTTGCTTTCCTTGAATACATCGTTAAATCAAAATGTATCTTACAACAACTGGACGTAAAAAAGAAAAAGAAAAACGCATTTACACGGGGCTTAACATTTCCATCTTGCTTTTGGTGTATTCTGACACATCCAGCGAGTGTTTTCATATCCAACTTGAATACAGATTCAAATAAATATGCTGCTTTTCACTATTCAAAACTTGCAGGACAAGCCGGACTGACATTTCGATACATTTACAATGCAAGCAGATTTACGTAACAGTGAAAAAATAGCATAAAAGCAATTTCATTTCATTTAACGAAAGCATATGACTGACGTGGGCTGGTGGGCGGTATATATACAAGGCTCACATGAAGCATTATGAACTGGACGCAACAGGAAACGCTCCACGTGTAATTACGAAGTGTAAAAAAAAGACTGTAGGTATTTAAATTTAAAGGTCTGGTTAGGGACAGACTATGTCTGTGGCGCTAACTGCAGACGTCTGGCCCGGACTGCGCCAGCTACAGCACCCTCGAGGTATGAATAACTGTAATTCATGGCCGGGTTTCAATTTATAACGGGGCCCGTGGCATTTACCATAGTGGAACGGGGAACTGAATATGCGGGATTTACCACACTATGTAAAGCCCGCCTGGCTGGGGATTACACGCCAGTCTGTGAAAGGTATATCGGGGCATGAAGGGATTACCGGGAGAGTTGGAGTTCCTATTCGAGCCCCAAACGACTGTAATCAATTAATAAACTGCAGTTCTAGACTACGCCTGTGGTGTGCCAATCCGAATTTTGCCGGGGGAAATAAATGTCTTAAAGATATTTTTGGCAGGTTTAATGTAGTGATGGTAGATAGTTAAGATAGGTAACAGCGGGTGGCCCACTAATAATACCCGCTGTACCGGCCTACTGTGTAGTACCACTAACTCATCTCTGATGGCCAATGTTTATAAAACCCGAGGTTGCAACTCGAGCTGCCCTCTAGGTAGGTACTCTGCTCGAGGTGCATAAATAGCCCTGCCCTTCAAGCTGGGATTCAATGCAAACGCTTAACTTGAACAAACGACCCAATTGATCGTTTATTCCGGGGCTGTGAACCACTCTGGTTTAAGCCTGGTCATTGGCGGGGAGGGTGGACGGAGGGCTCTATGGCCTGTCCCATTTGTGTGTTTGCCTCTTAAATATTACTGTTGTCTTGGACATCTTCCATGTGTGTCTTGAGAGGCAAAAGCACAAACGTCTTAGGCCCCCAATCATGTCTTAAAATGGAGGGCGCAGCGCAAAACAGGCAAGAAAAACAAGCCAATGCCCCCAAAACGGGGCATGCTGGCGAGGTCATCGCAGTACGACTGGCCAGTCTTGCTACATTACGTACTCCTACACACACCACAGCATCCTGGCAGAGCTGACTGGGGTAATTATGACTTAGTGGAAGAGTACTGTTAACTTCATTAGCACATCCCTCCCCTCCCACACACACGAGTGTAAAACTCTCTCCCCAGAAGACACAAATAGTAATCACACAGGAGAAAAGGGTGATACACATGTTTATATGTCCATCTATGTCATTTTTAAGCACTTCTTTAGCACAGGGAAGAGCTATTCAACTCGAAGACACAATAACAATCTACCCATGCAAAGTGTCTGTGATGTAAATAAATACTTGAGTAACAGTGGTGGACAATTGGACACAATGAGGAAGGCTATAGACTGCATTAAAATGCTGGAATACATCAAGCCATGCGGGCTACAACTTTAACCTAATGACATTTATTCCACCGCCCACATCCATTAAATAGCATTTATTTTAAAGGGGTCTGCATCCTCCAAGTGCTGATGAAAGCTGAGTTACACAGTTCCGTCCAAACCAAAGCAATTAAAACCTTTCCTATCTACAGAGGAATGCTTTCATGATTTCATTTAAATAAAATGTAAACTATCTAATCTAACTTTACTATATGCACAAAATTCTTTTCAGAAATTTCCAATCTTTACATCCATTACCTCACATGTAGCACACTCCACAAATGTATACATGCAAATCTTTCTCACAACCTTCACTCTCGAAGCATTCACACCCACATTCCTCCCCGCTCCCTCACGCTCCTCATCTCATGGTTAAAACAGACAGCTTAAATTTGTATACCAGTACATGCTAGGCTATCCATCTTTCTGAAGTGGAAGCCTACTTTACTCTCATTTGCATAATTGTTGCCTGCAACTCCAATCTAGTCGGACTTTTGGTCTTCCCCATTCCTGACGTGCAACATAGTAATTCTTAACTTTATCAAATATAATAAATGAATGTATGAAAACAAGCCTTGTGAGGCAGCATATTACATTTTCTTCTTAAACCCATAATTAAGCTGCATTTAACAGACCCCAAACAGAGTGGTCACATACGAATGACTAGGCTATCAAATTATAAGGTTCTTTGTAAACATACTTCACAATGACCTACATCTCAAGAAATTAACATTCTTGCATGGTCAAACATTACAGCAAACGACTTTGGTCCCATTGTACTTCAATAATTCATATCAACAGCTTTGGGAAAAAGAAAAAAAATTTGTTGGGTACATTTTCTTTTTTCTTTTAATCGACATGGCTTAACGAAGCACATGCCCCCAGACATGACCAACTCAGATGATAGGTTTGATTATATGTATGAAGAAAAATAATGCAAAATGAATTAACTGGGCTCCTCACTATTATAGACACTAATCTCGGAGACAGACACACTATAGGATGTGGGAAAGACAAAAGACAAGAAAATTCCACAGCCTTGCTGTACATGGAAGGGAGGTATAATGGTTAAACCTCATGTTTGTATAGAAATTAATGGGAAGCAGTACCCAGCCTCTTGCTGTGGGCCCAGGTCTTAGGAGCTAGGACATGAGCAAAGAGCTTATGGGAGCAGCAGCCGTAGAACATGGAGTGGAAAGCATAATTATGGTGGACAAACAGGGATGGCTGAGAAGTGAAATCAGGAGAATTAACACAGCAGAAAGCTTCTGATTCTCTCTATCTAAGACAGAAATGAAAGATAAGTCCTCCCATACTGGGGCAAATGAGACTCCTGTGAATATGGCATAACTAAACACAAGAAAATTAACTGTGGCATCTATTCAACAAATCCCAGCTTTTGGGAAGTAGATTCTGTGATGTTCAGAATAGAGGGTTTCCATGATATAGTGAAGGATATGGTTACACCCAACATGTTTAAGTAGCTGCAGAGTTGCATTTAATTACTGTGCACTACACAGTACAGGTAGTCATCGACTTACGACCTATGCGACTTACGAATGACTGCATTTAAGACCAATTCCGCACGACAGTTTCGGGCCAGCTCCTGGCGCTGCCAGGAGGCTGGGAGGCTAAGCGCTGGGGATGCTCACATCATTCCCATGCCCTGCACAAAGCTCCCAGCACAACACACTTCCTCCTGTGTTTGTTTGTCTTTCACTTTGGAAATTTTTCTAAACTGTATAATATACCTAAGGTAATTATAACACAGATCGACACAACTAGATCGACTTACGACTGGTCTGTCGGAACCAATCGCAGTCGTAAGTCGACGACTACCTGTACTTCAATTACCACCACATAATAAAGTAAAAAACAAATGACATCCTTTGGTAAAAGCAGGATCTTTATCCATAAAAAGTATCAAATATGCAACTCCCACACTAAAAATACAAAACACCTTTTCCTCTATTGCCCGGCATTCCCTTCTCAAAACTAACCCACAATACTACACTTTTAGAGCTGTGGTTCCAAATGGTGGGTGTGACACTTTCTGAACATTGCACGAGCCCCTTAAAAAAGGAGCAGGATAAGTATGAGAGTATCAAAGTAAGAAAAACTATCTTAAAATCACATCATACATTCCGAATGGTAGCATAAATTATAAAAATCTACATATTGTATCAAGCAAAGTAATATATCAAAACTTTTACATCTTTATCATTCTCATACGTCAAAGCAGCAGCTCTGACTGGGATGAAACACTGGCTATGTTACGGTATATATGTAGAATTCTTTAACATAAAAAAACTAGCAGTAATTTATTCTGCATCAGTGTATGGATCAACTTGAAATGTAAAAATATTTTCCTTGTATGGTTATGATTAAACAGTCCAAGAGAGTGATAAATATCAACATTTCTGACAATTTCTGAAATCACTTTTACTTCATCAAAACATTCTACCTTTCAAAACTACTTACACTATACTTATAATCTGTGAATGATGAATGGAAATCAACATATATATAGGGATATTTTTTTGGCCGTAATTATAAAAAAATCCTAGTTTTTTGCATTACTATTCTTAGACATATTAGAAAGACAGAAATTTGTTAAATAAAGGTTAGTATCCAAAAGTATCTTGTGGATGCAACTTTACTAACAAATTCAGTTTAACATGTAAGCAAAATTTCTATGCATTTTAATCAGTAGCTGATAAAATGGTCATGACATAAACAAGCACAAAATGGAATACTTACCTGCAACAAAAATTCAACATGAATTTTCTTTCCTTATAATCTTATACCCTTGAAGACATTTGTCTTTAGAATAATGTACAACTTCCTCCATATTTTCCTGAATTATGAGAAGTCACATAACCTCATAAAATTCTTGTGTTCAGGACTTTCTGTATTTAAATATATACATCAAAGTATGTTTCTGGGACCAGATCCCATATTTATTAATGTTCCATTACTTTTCTTGACCAAGAAAATATAGTGCCTGGTCCATTATATGTACAATGTAGTTTCACCTATATGATTTAAAATGAGTAAAAAGTTGTATTTCAAAAACAGTGCATATAAACATTTCATTTGTTCCCAAACATCTTGAAAACATAGTTGGATTTCCTGTAAACCATCTGTCACAACAATACCGTGGTCTCATAATCTCTCAAAATACCATTGACATATTTCCCCCCCCCTTTTTTTTTTTTTCATAAAGGTTTTCCACACTTTTTTCTCTTGTGTGAGAAAAATTTCTTTGCAAATGTTACACTAGGAATTAACTTAACATAAACAAAGATTAAGCCGAAACAAATCCAAGAAATTCTAATTTTCAATCTTAAGAGTGAGTGTTGTTTCAAACTTAGTACCGTACTTTAATGTTCTGGTTTCCATATTTCAAATACATTCAATTTCAAAAATATATTTAATTCCATTAATTATACAACCCTAAAATCCCTTTCATGGGGTTCCTGCAACTTTAGGACCTTACTTCAGGCAAGAGCAAAGAAACGCTCGGCTCCCTTGGGGAGAGACGGTCCTTCAGGAGACTATTACTCCTTTTCATTAAATGATGATGATAGAGCCTTGCCGTAAGTGATTTGTCACTTGAACTGTAACTACTTATATTAGGAATCCAGTAATAACTCTGATACCCAATGAAATCTACCCATAATTACGAGGTTTAAACGGCTTATAACGCTGGAGCCACACATTGAAATCTGAAATGTCATGACAGAAAAAAAAACAGTAGCTACAAGACTAATTGTCAACTAAGAAAACTAATACACAATAAATATGTCAGGATGCATATTCCACATGAGTCGTCCCCAGCTTAATTTATCACATATCTCATTTGACAATATGACGAATTGGATATCAGGTGGCTAGTTCCAATAAACTTGCATCATTTTCACCCAACACTTATCAGAGTTATGGCAATAGTGGTGAATAATCTAATGCTTAAGTTAGATTAAGTTTGGCTGCAAGTGGTGATAACAGACAGAAAACTGATTTGAATCTGATAATCCTTATCTTTTTGTAATTGGATTAATTTTGTGCATAAACTTGCATTAATTTCCGTTTTTTCTTTCTGCTTACTTTATAATGAACTAATGAATTTTTCTATAGATGAGTTGTCTCAGTTATCAAGAAATACACAATGTTAAAAGAAAGAAAGCCAATTACTTTTCACTGGAAAATGTGACAAGGTTGGATACAAACCAGTAGATGAAACCTTCTGTTTGTCTTGTACTAATATTCCTGGCCTAAAGATAAGCCGAGAGCAGGAATTCTTTAATGATTTTTGCAGGTTCATGCATGTATTTGGTTACTGAAATATTTTCATTCAATCTGGGTTTTATTTAATACATTTTGTTGATTTAAATACCATTAGGGAATAAATTATGTATATTGCTTACTTTCTTAATCAGGTATTCATTTGCAGAGTTTTACTTCTACCTCATTCCTATCTGCCACAAATATTCACTTGGAGATTCTTTTTATTCCAGCTTATCACCCAGTCATCACTTCAGAGTATCACCAATGGGCATTTATTGCCCAACTCAATCTTGTGAATTTCTCTATCAAGTATCTTACGCATAAGAGAATCCTGTGTGTGAAGAAATCACATCTTCAGGAATTGTGCTTGCTGTTTACCACCTAAACACGGTACGAATTCTATTTCTACAATTTACAATAAACTAAACTTAACGTAACCCATCTCAAGAGACATTAAGCTAATAAGAATGTTTATCCATTGCTAAATTTGGTTTGGTTATTTGTACAAAGTTTGCTTTACAAATGTTTTATAAATCTATTTATTCCCTGATCTTAAAATCCCTTCTCACTTGTGATACTCACAGGCTGCTGGATGCAGGGAGGGAAACTACGGTTATTAGATGGGTAAGTCATTCATTCATCACAAATTTCTCTTTCTAGCAATAAAACAACTGTATTGTAACTTCATTCATCAAAAAATATATTAATGAGGTGGTGCAAGGAAATTTAATAATTACGTAACTGATTCAAATTCAGAGAAAGGAACCAGAAATATCTAGAAGTGACAATTGTATAGGGCTCAAAGTCAGCAAGCACATTAAACAGAAAATAATGAAGCCCTGCTATTTTTACAGTTTTAAAAAACTTATTATCATACTGCCCCATTAACCGTGTTATGGGTCTAGTGAGGGCTCAAGGCTGCACTTCAGGCAGGAGCAGAGTAGTTATGATCTCCTACAAAGCGAGATCATTGATGAAACTGTACTCCTTTGAAGAGGATACAGCATTGTTGAAGGTGACTTCTCGTTCAAAACTTAACCAACTGCGGGCAGAGACTGGCTACACCACGTAAACCACATAATCAGTTATCACTGGACTCCATATGGGATTTAAATCCTCAACCTCAAAATAATATGACCAGTTCCCAGCAAATGAGTCAAAAATGCACATTAAATGAATAATTCGTCACTAACTGCTACAATATCAGTTAAAACAAGTGCCAGTAACTCAAGGAATGGAAGCCACATATGAACTTAAGGACAGACAGTATTAAACTTTTGGGAACAAGTCACACTGACTTAAAACGTGACTTTTTTTATTATAAATCGATAGTTCTCTTCAGAGACACTGAGAAAAGAAATAATTTCCTCACCAAACTCTTAAATATGCAAGAAAAGTATATATTTTGCTTATGCATACATACAGCAAGACCGTCTTATAATATATTATGCTTATATGCCTACAGTTGATGTCTGTTCTTAGAAAACCTAAATATTTATCTATATATAATTATATAACACATAAAAGAATATAATTCTAACATAGTTAAATACATCTCAGTTGCACCAGTCACAATACGAACATAATGAATCCCAGAACATTGGTGTATTCACCTCATAACAATTATATAACACATAACACCACAATATATCGATATATTTCGACATATATCACGTCATTCGGTGCAGGAACTTCATCAAAAGCAAGTTAGCACCTTGGCGAAGTTGTGTCGGGGTCGGGCAAAAGTTTTAAAAAGGGGAACTTGCGAGACTTTGCAACACCACCGACTGTAGGCCTACTTTAGCCTATTCCCCCCCGCGCCACAACCCTTGCAACACGTGCAATAAAGCCACGAGACACACGTGAATTGTACTCACAGCGAGGAGGGTGAGGATGAGCGGTGAAAATGAGGCAAATGTGGCGAGATGATGAGGAGGAGGAGGGGGGAGGGTGTGAGGCAGGGATGAAAGTCACCTGTTGATCACGTAAACAATCCTCAACGCCATCTGCCGCCGCCGCCGCCAACTATACCGCAGAATCTTCCATCACATTTCCACCGAGATGGAATTAAGTAACGGGAGATGACGATAATATCAGTGATAATTGCCACGATTAAGAACTAATCACTCTTATCAGCGCGATGGGGATGTACTTAAATTATGCAGCTTAATGTAACGAGACACTCTCTTTATCTCTCTCTCTCTCTCTCTCTGTCTATCTCTCTTTCTCTCTCTCTCTGTCTAGTTATCTATCTATCTATCTATTTATATGATTGATTGTTCGTTTATGTATATATATGTGTGTCTATGAGTGGATGGCCCTTTCTTCGCCTGTTTTCCTGGCGCTACCTCGCTGACGCGGGAAAGGGCGATCAATTATAATAGATAGATAGATAAATTTATTTATAAATATGAGATTAGAATAAAGGATGCTGATACCGTTGTAACAGACTAATCATGGCGAAACAGAATGAAAACTAACCACATTTATTATATGCAGATGATGCTGTGGTATTAGCCGAATGAGAGATGAATTGAGGGCTATTTGATGCTTATCTAAGAGGTGGATGCTGGGGTAAATGCAAGAGACTATTATCTTTTGAAAACTGGGATGTAATAATATATTATCAGTGTGAGTTGCAATTAAATGGAAGCAGTAGTCTGGAGATATATGGCAGTACATTTGAATGCAAAAGGGTGGATATTGCAAGATGAATAGGTGTGGTAAATGATGAGAGCTGGTGATGTGTGTAGAGGGGATGTCAGAGGAACTGAGTAAAATAAAACAAGTTAAATGGAGGCTTCCATCTCACTCGAATCAAAATTAGTAGGCAGAAGAAACCTCTCTTAAATCCAAGCTTTGTAATATGCCAAGTGCTTTCCACTTCCTGTATAGTCTCTCCACCATTAAATGGCCAGGTATTGGCACACCCTAATGATTAAATCATCCCCCATTGTATATTTTTACATCTCAAACCTTCCAGCCAGAATTAAACCTGATTGGGAGCATATTTATGTCGGCGCCATAAGGCCTGGCACAGAGAAATGGAAAAATGCGAATTCTGTACCGATAAAATCTTCGTGGCGTTATCACTCCAGATAGATTTAATGTCCTACATCCCTAATCTACGTAGATAGAGTCGAGATAGGGGGGAAAAAAGAAGCATAAAAAAGACCAGGGAATCGGTTTCAGGGCGCGAGTGTTAAGCGAGGCGTGTGTAATCAGGCCAACACTTCCTGCCTGTCACTTGACTGTTTGTTGCTTCGCCTTGACCACCTTCCCGCTGCTGCCTCCCATGACTGCCATACTCCTCACACCACCGTCCTAATGTTATGCAGAAGCAGAATAAAGCCCATGAAACCCAATGCATGATTCATGTCATAGATATGTAAACCTCAGCGGAATTATGAGGGGATAAGAGGAATGTTTAGCTTCCAAGTGACCTTGACATTTATGGACGCGCATGCGCCATTACTTTGCCTTAAAATGCCTTGGAGAAAAGTTGACTCATTTGCTTATTTAACAAAATGCAGTATTTATATGTCATTTGGTCATATATTTTGCCACCCAATCTGGAAATTGCGTTGTTTCCTTGGTTTAAGTGGCGTTCCGAGACCCCTCTTTAAGTGCTATGGTTACTTTTTAGTGCTATAGTTACTTAAGTTACTTAAGTTTAAAAATGGCGTCTTAGGATTATCTATATGTTATCATATCATATATCCGAAAATACAGTTGATCAGTGTAATGGCATCAATTGGTGTAACTGGCAATTTGTCACTAACTGTTAAACTGACTGTTAAGAAAGGGCTTTTGTTTAATTAACAGTGGTAGGCTATTGATTCTAATTCTTGGAATTAGAGAGTTGGCTGAAAGGTCATTATGAAACAAGAATTACAATTTCGATCAATTATTGTCATGTCTTCAGGGAATGTGAGAAGCGGGCTAAGGGGGAGGTCCAAAATGGGGCCCGGGAATTTGCTGGGATCTCAGAAAATGCAGAAAATCCACAGAGCGCTCCATTCCATCCTTCTCTCATCTTCCATGACCATTTTGGGCCTGAAAGCTCATGGCATAAACCAGATCGAAACAGGTTGACTAATGGAGGAGGGAAAGCAGGCCCCCACCCCAGAGAAAAACTTTGTACCCTCTAATAAAATTCCTCTCAGGGGCCCTGTAATGTCTTTGCCCCTCCACTTTCAAATTATATATGACGCTGATCTTGTCCACTACCTTGGCTAGTATTATGCAGCTTCCTGTATACCAGGCAATTGTCTAGTTTAAGGCTATACATTTTTATTTTGCAATTTTCAGGATCTGAGCAATTTTGGGGGGCAAATACATAGGATAGGGGGTGTACTAAATCATGGATGGGTAGACCAATTAGCTAGTTAGATCAGTGTTGGATTTTTTGTGTATATTTTACTATTTATCCATAGAAATCATTGACTAAATGACAGACAATGTCGGAAGCATAACCGACGACGCCATTGGTGTCTTGATGTTGGATATTGATTTCCTGCATCGCCTTTTCCTTTCTGGAAGTTGATTGTGGCTCGACTTCCTGTTTCCCTTCCGTTTTACAGAGGGAAACAGTCTGTTCTCTGAGGCCTTGCTTATGGTAACCTTCTTGAGACATGTAGATATTACAAATGGCCACCATATGCATATATATTTTGAAGCTTGACATAGTTTGGGACAACGTGTGGAAGAGGGAAAGGTATTTAGAAGCAGCATATGATGAGGGTGAGCGAAGATAGGCTAACATGATGATCTTTGTTTCAGAATTGGACAGAAGCAAAGGGGAGGGTGAACTTAAAGAGACAGAAGGACAATTAGGAGTGCGAAAAGCGTTCCTGGGATAGAGTAAATTGGACTGAGGTGGTACGTGGGGGTTATGTGTTGGAGGGCAGGACCTGGTGACACTGCCAGTGGGCTGAGCCAGAGTATATGCAGTGGGTAGTGAGTGGGGCCTAGGTTTAGATAATAGGCGCTGGTTTCATTGTATAATTCATGATATAAACAATGAATGTGTGCAAATGAAGCCATTGTTCGTTTGTTCCCTCCGTTACCTAATTTGGGATATATATATATATATATATATATATATATATATATATATATATATATATAGATAGATAGATAGATAGATAAATAAATATGTACAGTAATATATTCCATGATGCTGCTTAATGTAAATAAAAGAGAATTACGTGTAATTATTTAGCTCTTGGTGTGTATATGTCTTGATAGATAGTGAATGTAAATTATAAAGCTAAAAAAGAAAGACATTTTCCCAGTGAAGCTAGGGGAAAGTGTCCTATCACCATAAATGGTGTTACCCATTAATAGACTTGCCTCCTGTGGGTACTTGCTCCCTAATGCATCTCCCAGCTTTTTTTTTTTCTCTCTACCAACAAACACATGCTATAAAACATGCCCGTTTCTCTTAACATTTATTCCAGATCGTTAGGATGATGTAGGAGCATATTTTCCCAAATATACTGCTTCGGCTGAAATATCCAAATACGTGACATAGTTGAAATAAATGGTGAATTGGTTTTAGCCCGGCGGCTTGTTGTTGTTGTGGGCGGCACTGGCTGGCACTCGGCCCCTCGCTTTTTGGCCACATCTGTGGAACTCCACGTCATCTGTCACGACGTGGAAGCCCACCGCTGACATCTGTACAGGTGCGTGAGTGTCAAGGAGCCACAGGGTGAAAAGTACGTGTCCCAGGCCGCCATTAAATGAGCCAGTAGTGGCGTCTGGTACGAGTGTGGGAAGCTGACAGAACGTGGTCGTCCAGTTGGTCAGGTCAAGGGGTCACCACAGTCAGACAAGGGACTAATTGGCTTTTATATCTGTTTGAGGTAATAGACATGTTGGGGGTAATTAAGAACTCTGTCGGTTAAACTAGTTCAGAGTCTTCTTGTTATGAAGGCATTGTGGGAAGCTCAACATTGGATTATTTTTTTTTTGCTTTGAAAATATATTTTTTTCCTGCACTTTTTTTTTGTAATTATGTTTTTCAAGTTCAGTTTAGTGTATGCCACAGAAATAGTTCCGGGATTTGAATAATTTTGTTTGTAGTGTAGTAGAATAAGGATGGAAAAATTTGATTGTTGGTGAGGCTATAAAGACTGTGGAAAACATATGGTTAAGTAAGGTACTAAGAAGGTGACAACCTCATGTAACTTCCCTTAGCAGTTGACATTTGTCTTTAGGTGTTATACTGGCCATCAATATGAGCCATATTAGCAATATTGTCTATTCTGCGTCATGTCACACAGTGGATGACGTGCATTGGAATGTGTTCATATGCACACGATTGCACGTGATGCTCACAGAGTGGATGTAAACATTAGACCTTAGTAGTTATATGCTTTTTGTATAACATTGGAAGTGCGGTAGTGTCGCATGCTAGGGGAAGTTAGGTGAAGTTTGCATAATGCTCTTTTGATTTTTTGACATTTCTCACTTTTATTCCAATGCTGTTTCTCTGGCATACCCAATTTGAACTAATGTAAAAATGGACATTTGACCTGATAGTGGTAATGAGAAGTTTATTAAGAAATAAAGACTGTCACATCTACGTAGTAAGTGTGTACATAGTCCATGTACCTTGCAGTCTTAAGTGAACTCCACAGAATGAGGGGGTTCTTACGATGATGGAAACTTTGTGGTCAAGCATAAGGAATTCCATATAAGTATGGCATTTAAAACCTAACCACTCTTACTGCAACCTGAAAAAGGTAAGAAACCTTCATTAGATTTAGAACAAATTTAACCCAGCAGATTACAGATTCAGTGAGGTTAGGTTTGGATGCTACCATATATATATATATATATATATATATATATATATATATATATATATATATATATATTATATATTTTTTAT
>JAYMFT010412768.1:0-18135 GCA_038088735.1 Panulirus argus | reverse complement strand
CGTGGGAAGTATTCTTTCTCCCCTATCCCCAGGGATAAATATATATATATATATATATATATATATATATATAAAGCTGAAGTTGAATGGAAATTCATTTGCATTTATTCTGGCAAATATCTTTATGTCTTATGATATAAAAGATGTTATCAAGCTGTATCCTTAACTTTATGGCCTTGTTTTAATGAAGAAACATGGACGACATTTTCTTGTTATTCAATTCTAAGCGGTAAATTCAAAAGCTTTTAGATATCTTGATCTCAGAAAATCCATATATCTAAATTATCTATCAGGATAAATCCCATGGAAGACTTCCTTTGTTTGAATGTTGAAATCCATGATGAGAATAAAAGTCACTCTGTGTAATCATGAGGACAACTAATTCATGCAGATCTTACCCCAAAGACACTTCACATGATTTAAAGCTAATTTTATGTCTACATGAGGCAGTTGGATTGTATAGAAAAATCTAGCAGTTATACTCTCAGCCACACAACTAGGTTTCCAAATTAAAACTTTCTTGAAAATCTTTTTGAAAAACTTTAAACTTTAATTTCATCAAGATGGAATATACTCCAGTTGTATTACAGAATGTAATTCACTTGAAATGACCAAAAACAGAGCTCTTTAGGTATGGCTATACCCTTAAAAGAGAGACCCTTAATTTATCAAAACCAATTGCTAAACACTTTAGCAACTAGAAATTATTTTCAATAAAACAATGGTGATTTTTTGTTTTTATACATTTGAAATAGAATTCATATCCCCTTCTGTTCATCACTTATTCACAGTTATTTTCCTGGCCTCTGAAATGTTGTTTATGTTGATACAATGTCATAGATTCTCGACATCCACACAAAGGAACACATGAAAGTTTCCTTTACAAACAGTACACTGTCAAATAAACTTTCCAATCATATTGTTAATTAACTGACAAACTTCCATATGTGATAATCAAGTAAACTCGTGAATTCCATAAGTCAGATTGTCACATACACCCATAAACCTCAAAGTCCAAGAATATTCAGATATATACAACTGTGACCTCTTGCAATATGTGTGTGTGTGTGTGTGTGTGTATGTGTGTACATTCCCAAAAACACACAAATAATAATAAAACAGTACCTAATATTTGACTTCTCATTTCTCTTCTCTTTAATTTCTTTATTTTCCTCACATTCACTGTTTCTTTATCTAACCTGTTCTACTAAACTACTATTTTACACTAAGGAAAATGTTTCTTTCCATCATTTCTGACTTTTCTCATGTTTAGTTTCCTGTTATGTCCTCTAGTTAATTGGTCCCTTCTCATTTCAATAAGCTCTTCCAATTTGGCATTTCCAATCCACTGGGGAATTCAAAAGTTGTAGTCATGTCTTTCTTCCTATATAGGCAAGTCTGTGAGGATTATATTTGAGGCTTATCTTTATGAAGTACTTCTCACGGTATTCAAATAAAAAGTATGTGACAATATCGAGAGTATTTCAAATATGTACTGACTGGGAAATCTGAGGCATTCATTACACCACAATATGTGCTTAGTAGCTAAATATCATAAATCATTTCTGTCGCAACATCAGGAGAGTGTATGACTGGATGAGGTGATAGCAAAACACACTACAGTTAAGATACTGAAGATATAGAAATTCTGCTGCAACTAGACACCTTTTAAACCTATGTGACTTTGACCATGTACTACAATGACTATTCATTCCATACATAACAGAAGTCTTACCTGCCAAAAGGACTGAATCTGTCTAAGAGGTAGAGTACCAGTGCCACGACATGCACTGATACCATTACAAGGATCCAGAGTGTGTTGCGAAAGGGCTGAAGGAAGGAAACCAGTGTGGAGTATCGGGGTTGCTGAGGGTAAGAAATGGGACCAGTTATTTTTTTCCCTGGCTAGAAGAACTGAAGAGATCATATATTTTACAATGAACTGGAAAATTTTTCAGTGAACTGTCTGATGTTCTTATCTGAAAACTATATGAACTTTTTCATGTGTAGAATCAACTGTATGACATGAAAGATCAGCTAATCCAAAGAAACACATACATATGAAGTACAGATGCCGGTGATATGTCTTTTCAAGATGCCAAATACAAATCCCATTACAAACTAAGAACAGGGTAGTTGAAACTGCAGATACTCTAAGAGCAATAAAATCAATAAGCAGGTAAACAATTGGACAGGATATTTCATCACTTACCCCACAGATCTAGATCCTATGGTCCTTCAACACATCCCTTAACTTCCAGAGTAGCTATTATGCAAGCAACCTCATTTCCAACTCCCACCCATTTTCCAGATATAAAACCTGTATGAATACCTTGATATCTTTCTCATATTGCTTCACTAGAGATCTTGAACTGCATTTTTGCTACTCATTGTTTCTGCATCACATATACATTTACATTCTCTGAAAGTCTGTGACACTTACAAATGAAAACTGGAAGTGTTTTAAGAATAAAGGAAAAAATCCTCTTCCAAAATATATTGTGGTATGCAGGAACCTTCAATGCAAAGCTCTTAAAAATTCCCTCATGAATTTGCCGAATAAAAATTTTCTCAAAATCTACATCACTTAATAGAAGCTGCAGCACTTTAGTGGAAATGGTAGTGATAAAAGTCACACCTTTCTCTCTAAGATGGTGATTCCTTGGTACTTGAAAGGCTTAGAGAACTCGATAACCTGGGCTCGCTCAGGGTTGATGGTGAGAGGTGCCACTATCATGTCAGCCCCGTGGGTCTGGTTCACCAGCTGACCAATCAGACCAGTCCATTCCTTCTTACCTGAGAGACAATGGTTTTGAAATGAGATACTCTTTGTATCTACAACATGTTTATGGATTAAGAAGTGAAAAGAAGGATTGAATTAATTAATTTAATCTATGGATCAAGAAAATCAAAAAGCTGAAGTATGTTCATTAAAACATTCACTTTTGCTTATTGCCATAAACATATTCAGATTTTTCAATAGTAGCTTCATCTCTAGGCTTCATACTTTCATCCCTAACTTTCCAATTCATTGGTGCAATGTACCCTTTCCTCCAGTGTTACTCTTCCTCTTCCCCACACCTATCCTGTACTCTCCTAAACTTTTACTTCTACCATACACATGGGTCCTATACCATTATCCTTAATCATTTCTCTAAAGTATTTGCTCCACCTTTTACAGTCTTTCTCTGTCTCTAATTACCTCCCTGATTTGTATCATATGGCCTTGCTTTTCACACAAATTTCCCCTTTGCACTTTTGTATATCTTCCAAAAAAGCTTGTTGTTTCTCCTTAGATTTCATTCATCCATTTTCAGAGATTTTCACTTGCTTTTCTCTTATTTCCAGATACAACTTTTTTGCACTCTTATATAATATTAGACTTTATATTTTTCACATTTGTTATCCATTCTTCACTTTTTTTCTGAAAAACTCAGCTTCTCCTGTCAAAGTCTTCCTCACCTGCCTTAAATCCTCAGTATCCTATGACGTTTCACTCATTCCAAAACCTACTCTTAACAGTACCACACACCTATATAGCAGCCTTTAACAATACACATATCAAGTGTTTCCTCATTACCTGAGACTCACATTGTACCATTTCAATATCTCTCAGCTTTCCATTCACACCAATTCCTCATGTATTATGGAAAATATTTATGAGGCACATCAACCAGTCAGCATTTGAAAAACAAGAATGCAAGGAATGAGTAGTGGACAAAGAAGAAGAAGAAGAAGAAGAAGAAGAAGAAGAAGAAGAAGAAGAAGAAGAGAAACACTGAAAAGAGCAATGTGGCCAAGGCAGGGAAAAATCCAAAGCTTATATAAAAATTCATCAGCAGTGAATTGTTGGTTAAACAGCCACTTATCAAGCTAAGGGATTCAGAGAGAGATAAGCTGTAATGAGTGATAATGTGTAGGGAACTAAATGTCAGTTTGAAAAAGTGCATTTACACTGTTGAACACTATAACCTCAAAATCATTGAAATGGGATGGGAAAAAGGATTTGGAATGCATTAAACTGAAAAACAACAACAAAAGCAGAATACTAAAGGACCTTGATTTGTATAAGACACATGATCCTGATGAAATTTCTTCATATGAGCTAAGGGATTATGCAGGAACACTAGACAAATCACATATGACATTGTCCAAAAAATTACTGGAAGAGGGTTTAGTGTCCAGGGAGAGGAAGAACGCAAACATCATGCCTATCTTTTAGAAAGATCACAAATTTCAATGAGCTACAAACCAGTTTCATTGATGAGTGCGACCATTTATACACTGAAAAAGACAATCAGAAACCAAATGGATAATCCCTCTTTTAGAAACTGAAATGGAGGTGAGCAGATGTGGCCTTTCTTCATCTGTTTCTGGTGCTACCTCACTAATGAGGGAAACAGCAGTCAAGTATGAAAAAAAGGATAATCAAATGCAAAGGAGAAACTGCCAAAGTGAAGGACACTATAGGTTCAGGGAATAAAAGTCATCCACAGCAAATCTCTTGGACTTCCAGAAAGCTTCATTTTAGATAAAAGAGATAGATGGGTGGATTGTATGTTCCTGTGTTTAAAGTGCAAACATAGGAGGCTGGCAAACATCTAATTAATAAAATGAAAACCTTATATCAGCATCACCTAGGGACAGACTGTATATTCTTTCAACCAAATTATTGTTTAATCATGACAAAAATGAATGTTTTCATTGGTTCATTCCCTAAAAGCTTTGATTATTTAAGTTTTTTAATGTGAGCCATGAGATTTAGGAAGTATATTAGCTTAACATTATAACTGCACGCTCCTCTACCTGTCTTTTCATTCATCTGAAGAGAACCAAACTGGCCATCAGGAGAAAGAGCAAGTTCAAAAGTAAAGTTGATCTTGTTAGCAAGTGTGTTGAGCAAGTCGATGCAATAACCACTACAGCAGAACAGGTCAGCGCTTTCCCCTGAGGTGTTGTACCAAGGGCAGAGAACTCTGCCACCTCCCAAACATTCTGCTTTGCTTTCAATCCTCTTTGTGGTTACAAATGGTTTCTCCTCAATAGTCAGGACCTAGGAACACAGAGGATAAGTTAGATAAAAACTAGCTTCAGCGTGAAAAGAATGAAAAAAAGAGGATGATTATAATATCTTATTACAGCAAATAGATATATCATTTTAGTTTTTCTTTTTTTATTTAGCTACAGCCAAATAGGTAACTGTAATTTTGGCTTCTAAGGGAGTAATATAACATGTATATATCATCCATATCACTTTATACTGAGCACATACTAGGTCCACAGAACAATGTTGATCACAATAAATGTGTTCAAGATGGAGACATTTTTAAAGGCAAAAATGTGTCTGTGTTGGAATCAATTATAACAGAAATAAATATTATAACAATATGGAAAGCACTGAAATTTCTTATCTCAAAGATATAGAAAGTATGCAAAAAAGTAATGTTGCCAACTCAACACTGTATGTTAACTTCTACAGCATTAAAGTTTTAAAACAGAGTGAATGATAAAACAAACAAAGTCTCCTTTTAGTAAAAACAAGAATGTAATGAAAAGGTAGAAAAAAAAATAAGCAATGAAATCTAAATACAACCTTTAGCTGCATTACTTTTGCACCTTATCACTGTAAAGTCACTGTTGTGTACAACACATATTTTCCACTGCCATTAGTGACTCTCATTTCTCAGTCACCTTCAACCTTATTATTTCTTCATTGTCAAGGACAAGCCAGTGCAATGCCTTCATACTGAGTACCAACTGATTATGTATGCTTGATACTGAACAGAATCATTTCAGCAATGTTAAAAGAGTATTATTATAAGAAATCTTGTCAAAGTCATTGCTCTTACTATGATAATGTGATAAAGAAAAAACAAAACAGACACTCACACTTATTAAAGTTACTCTGTGGATATGATGGATTAAACTTGTAAAGCCCCATAGGAAATAATTCTTCTCATCTGCTTTACAAATCTAGATTACAGAAGCAGTAAAATCAAAGGCATAATTATCAATATGATAAATAATGCATTTTTAGAGTTTTAATAACACTGTTCAATGAACAGTGTAACCATGAATCCCATCTACATAGCTTCTCTTTTGGAGCTTATCTACACCATATATTTTCTTTTCATGTCAGGTTTTATCATGACCTGACAAGATAAAAATACTGGCATTAAAACAGATTAAAGACAAAGGACTTTTAAGGAGCCCAGAATCTAAAGTTACACTGAGGCCCAAGATGTCTTTCCTAGATCCTGAATCAGAAAACTTAATTTTTTCATCATGTGAGAATTATAAAAACATTTACTATCCTTATGATTATACATTCAGATTATAACAAATATATAATCATCTGGTGCTATATATCATTATACCACTATAAATACCATTTCAACATATCCCAAGACCCTTCATGCTCTAGATGCAACTACCATAAAGTAGACATCGAGTTCTTACTACTCAATTACCCGCCCTGCACTCTCTGCACATATACACACACACAACATCACAACACTTTATGACCTGTGGTCCCATCCAGTGAATATGGCCAGCTTCTTGAATGCTGCAGGAGCCTCATAAAGACAGAAGAGACTCCTGGGACAGAAAAGCAACGTGCGTTATGAATGATCTATGAAGCTATATGCACTTAATCTTCTTTCCTGCATTAATGATAAAGCAATCAAAATAATGCAAATGTATAAACATCAAGTTTTGACTGGAATGCAACTGGCAAAGGAATTGAATATAGGACACAGAGAATGGTATTCATAGTCATTATTGTATAAAGAGACCCAATACAACTCTCTACTTCTTTCTTTCACTAGCTCTCCTATAATACATGTCAAGTCCACTGACCTTAAGTCTGGTGGGAATCATGTATCCTTGGGGCTTGATAGTAGTGTTTCCTGGCCACACGATGGCGTTCTCGTTGATTTCTAATGTCATGGACTCCTTCGTCTAGTAGCAGATCAAATAAGTTCATACAGAGATGAATTTGGTCACAACAGGTTGGGGTACAAGAAAAAAAAAAAAAAAAAAGAAAAAAAAAAGAAACTAAAACTTTTAGTAAAATAACTGAAGCAGACTGTTTCATTTAAAATCAAGAGATAAGGAACAGATATGTAACTAAGCATAGAAAAATATTAACAGGACTTATTAATTGTGTTTTACCTTATGCTTTAAGATTAAAAACAAAAAAGTTATTATTCATATGAAAATGCATTAAAGTTTTAATTTGTTACATTTAATAATTATTCAGCATTAAATGAAGGCACTATTAAACTCCATTAAAAGAACATCATCTGCCCATAAACAAATTCACAAGAAACTGCATCAATTCTAAAAAAAATTCTGTACCTTCTTCAAAAAAAAAGTCTTTGAAATGAATCTGGGAGGAAATATGATTTATAAAAGCAAAGTAAAACATAAACTTCATTGTAACAAAACTTGAAGTTTAAGAACAGAGAAGGTACAGTGACTAAAGACTTCATATGCTATAAAAATATCATTGAACTACACTTTCAAACTAGGTTTGATTTAAAAAAAAATGTTCTGTTAATGTGCTAATCTTGCATTTTAGTAGTTTTATATATGTCTACCACTGAGGAGGCAAATAAGATTATATTGATTTTACTGTGTACTGGATTATTAAGTTAAGATCTTCTTTTTTGCAGTTGATCATCCTTTATAAGAACAATAGGGCAAATATGTTTCCTTTACATTCTTATGAGCATATTGTGTATTAAACAATCTTTTACACAATATATTTAAATATAATAATAATATAATTATATTGATCTTCCTGGTGATTAACTTAGTAGTCCTTAAGTATAATAATTTATCTTTTACATCTCAACTAGGCATGCTTTAAATACAGTACTGATTTTGCCATGATATGAAGCTGTGGAAATATTTAGATAAGTAACACAATACTAACTCTCACACCAAGTAAGTACTGCAGGCTTTTGATATTGGACCAGAGTTTTAGTACAGTTGTCATGCCATAGATGGCAAGTGTTATATCATTGCTGGCATTCAGCAAGTAATTTGCTGGGAGATAATCTTAAAAATGTTGCCCTGCATCTGTGAATGACAACATTCATATTAGTTTTTCATACTGATTTGCTAACAAACAGTTAAATTCAGTTCACCTATTTTTTCATAAAAACTGAAACACAAGCACTGTAATTTCATTCTACCAATGTCTCTTCCAGGAATCCCTTTTTTTTAACAAGGAATATTTGTACTGGTAGATATCCAAAAAGTAATCAAAAACAACCTTTTCTATAACTAGAATATTGAAGTAGGCTAACTTTATGTGTTTGCAGCTAAGAATTCATTTCCTATCTATCTATCTATATCTCTGATGTCTGTTCCAACTGGAACTCCCTCAAAGAGGTGGCCATAGCAGCAAAGTCTCTTTAACCAGAGAACTCCACTGCCACTTCTTAGCCTTTAGTGCTTCACCCTTAACTTGACACTGGCAGAGGGCAAGTCTAGCACAGTGTCTCCAGAAGCTCCTACCTAATGTTCACAATGACTACTTCTATCTAATGCTCCTACCTACTACTTCTACTTAATACTTAATGTTTCTTCATAATGCTCCTGCCTAAATGTTCCTACAAACTATTTCTATCTACTGCTCCTACCATTTTGCCAAAAGGCAGGGCTAGCACATAATGCTCATTGCAGAAAAATCTAGAGTTATGAAGAATGAGCTGCATGAGTTAAGTGTTGTCAAGTGCTACATTTGACAAGGAGAGATTGTTTATTTATCTATCATGACCTAGGAACCCTTTCTAAGAAAGGGCCCTGGTGCTAACCATGACATCTTTTCCAGGGGCTCCTGCAGCCTGAGGCAGCAGGTCACCCAGTAGCAGGGGCAGGATGGACTCCTTTGAAGTAGTAAGTTCTCTGAAAAGACAGTGCTCCATTTTGTCAACTGATGATGATATAACCTCAACAAAGGTGACTTTTCAATCGTAGTTTAACTTTAAGCCTGGCATCTCCTTTCTTTGCATTTACCAAAATAATCAAAACAGACTGGCACATATCAAGTAATTCTATATGAACCTACTGTAATAGCCAAGATAATTTGAGCTTATTGCTGTTAAAGTTTTTATCAGATATGTAAGTATTTTAAAGTCTTCCTTTTCTGGCAGAATCAGTACTGAATAAAGGTTCACAGAAACACCTTCATCTTCTTGAAGTTGCACTATCATACATTATTGTGACTTATGATGTGTATTCTTAAATTTGCTTTATACGAATAAAGCATGCACAAGTAAGATTTCAAAGACAATATACAGTATTTACCGAGTATAATTGGTTACATATGTTTAACAATGCGCTGCAAGCATTATGACCTTCAACATTAGTAAGAAACAGAATTCATTAAATGAAAATATAACAAATGCTGTTAATATACCTTACACACTAACAAGATACGGGCAGGGCAGAACACTGAATAGTTCGGGAATCATTCCACATACAGCAATACCTATATAACAAAGTTTCATTGGCATACATCAACATAAAATGGCACAGTAGGCCTTCATGCATGTAAAAACATGCAGAATTACATTTTATGACATGCTAACGCCAGGATCTTGATAGGTAACCTAATATACTGTATACAGAAATAAAGAAAAATCTATAATCTTGAGAAAATTTGTCAAAAATAAATAGCATTATAACATAAAAGTGCAGAATTAATATTACATATGAATATTGAAAGCCTAATCAAATATAAGCAGTGACAGAACATAACAGGCAGCATGAAGGGCCATTTCTCACTTGCCCCGAGGTGGAACATGGCATCTACCATACTAGGAAGAATTAGACTGATGCAGAGTCTGGCTCCAATTCCCAGGAATCACTCAGGTTAGAGGAATATCCTATTTTTCTTCAGTCATTAATTGGTCTTCATATTTACTAACAACTAGCCAATCAGGGCCTAAAATCTTTGTTAACCATGATGGTGCTCAAAAGCTAATTAATGTATATACATAATATATTGACATCAGTAGAACATTTACTTTGTTCCTATATCACATCCCTTTGCTAATATACCCCCTGACTAGTCATTTGTGTAGTAAAATGAGGCCAATCTTTTTTGTTACATTAAAACAATGGTGGTGACTCAAACCAAAAGATATCCTACAAACTTATTCCCAAAACTTTGATTATCATATCTTAATAAATATTAGTGTCAGTATCATCATTATGACCATGATGTAAACTATTTCAGCAGCCGAGAGCACCTTACAGTTTGTTACAGTACTTCATACAGCCAGGTAAGCTTACTCTCAAACTATTTCTTAAACATATGCTTCTATCATTATGAGTTTCTGTTGTAAATTCATGTCTTGATCCCCCATTGCTTTTCTTCTAAGTTTAGATTTTTCTTATCAGAATCACTTGACAGTTCCTGTTTTTCCAAACTACTAATGACTTAAAGTTACTTGACAAAGTCAACAATTTTGATTGTCTTCAAAGTATCTGTACCTACTGCTGCATACATAAGTATTTCCTGTCTTTTTCATCAGATATAAAAGTAAGGGGGAATCTAAACCAATGAACTAGAAATACATAATGATATTTAGCTATGACAACATTATTTCTGCTAACACATTAAGTAAGACTGAGTCAGTATTATAATCCAATGTGTAAATGCTATGAATTTAAACATAAGTAAGATTTTTTGGGGGACATAAAACTATATCCAGTACCTGAGGCAAGAAATGAAAGGTGTCTCCATAGAGGTTCATGAAGATAGGTGCTACACACACTCTGTTGATGAATATTTGAAACAACTTGCACATAACCAGTAGAAATATAAGGTGGAGGATAAGATGCTACCAGGACACACTTTAGAGAACCACCAAACTTCATGAATATTGCCACTGTAATGTTTACTAACAGGTCCAGTGCTGCCAGGCTGGGGTCACGTCACTAGTGCAGCAGCAGGCTTAAACGAGCATTTGGCCTGAGTTGGTCTGACAGGGCAAGATGGGCAGTCTGTAACCACATCACTATTGCACTCTTTTTTTTTTTTAATATACCATGGGTCGAGTCTACAAACAAAAATGTAAAAGAAATAACTTATCTATGTCTTATATTTTTCTATTTTGACATAAAAAAAGGTAATTTTTTTAATGTCTGTGAAATCTGATATAAAAAATTTTGTTTATGAATCCTAGAATCAAATTTTAACAGGACCATATTCTTCCACATTAGTGTCATTCTAAAATGTGAATTTGGCCTAAACAATGGAATTTGTGTGCCAATGGTTTCCAGCTTTTTTTAAGCAGATACACTGAATTCCTTGACTGATGTTATATCATCCTTGGTATACTTTATGAATGATCTTTCTCATTTATTAGCAATGATAATTATTGCATGTCAAATAAGAATGAGGAAAAAGTAATACTGATCATCAAAATTACAGTTTAAAAGCAAGTGTGTGCTTAAACTAACGTGAACACTCAGTAAGGTCTATGTCTGCCTGACCTGGTGTGCCCACTGTAATAATCAGTGTCCCATCTTGCCCTGTGGCTGTGGGAGGAGCCTAGTATTACCTTCGGCTGCTGTGTAGTGGTGCCCAAGGTCTTTCCACCCTCCTCTTTCCCTGCACCCCGCGGCCGCTGCCAGAGAAAACAGTGAACCTTAGCCAGGCTGACTGACGCTCGCCTGCCCAGCACTGCCCGTCACTGAACCGAAAGCTTTTTTTCCAGGCATTATATTTCAGGAATGCCAGAAATGTATAATGCTCTCAAGGTTCATTAAGTGTCATTTCATGTCATTCTTGCACCCGACTATCACTTCCTGTGCCACTATCACAGACCTTGAGGGAAGGAGCCTCTGCATGACACAGAAATGCACTGCACTCGAACCCTTCACGCAAACTATCATAGTATCGCATTAGGGAACACAAAATAATACAACACTTGATAATGATAAAAGATTATCTGTAAGATTAGGTAAACTATACAAATAATAGTAAGAATAATTCAACATGGATTTCCACACCATATGTATCTTCACATTACTGACATTAACTTCACGTGAACTAACACAAAATGAGAGCTCTTTTAGATTTAGCATAGTACTATACTTACTCATAAGTCATAAGCTTAACAGATGTATGTGTGAAAAAGTCATCAGTCAACTGATATAACATCTGATATATAAAGTCATATTTCAATGATATTTCTGAAACAGACTTTACTTATTCATATGAGCTGTAACCTACATAAGCACACTAGAACCCAGTTATATCTCAACCATTTGAATAGAAGATAGGTTTATACAGTATCACATTACAAACAAAATACAGAATGAAAATCTGTTGAAATCATGCCTTTCTGTATAATGGAGAAAGCTTAGCAATGGTAGATACATAAATCAGTAAACAAAATATAAAAGTTTGAAAATACATTGAAAAATTGATAAAATATATAGCATAACTTTCATCATTTGAAGCTAATATCTATCAACACTTTGTTCCATAAAGTGTGTAATGGCTTCTCTCCAGCCAAATTGTTTGGCTGGAGTTTTAACAAGGCATCATTAACCCCGTAAAAAAAAAATCCATATCCAAAGACATTCTACCATTTCTTTTTGATAGAAAGGGCAAACCTGAGCCTCATGGGCTGTAAGTAATTTTCCCTTTCCTCTGATCTCCCATGACTTCGATCTCATGCATTGAAACATATCATATATAACTAGTTCATTTTTCTTTTATAATTTCTTGTAGAATCACTGTTGTATTAGTTACAGCCTACAGTGTCAAGTAAAACATAAACATTTAAGGGAACTGAGAGGGATGGCATGAGGCTTTTCATCAAAAGTCAACAACCCTTCTGCCAGAATCTGAGCTATGGTATACCCTTTCACCTAGCTAGATCTATTACAGCATGATAGTAATTATTACCCAAATGATAGCAACCATCTATTTACCAAGCGAATGTAATAAACACCTGAGCTTCACACCTGCTGCTACTGCAAGGATGAATATCTTAGGAGAAAATTCTCTAACAGTGCTCACAACTATATCAGTGAGTAGTATTTAAAAGAAATACCCATAAATCTACAAAATGCCACAATTTTTACCCATAATACTTTCTATTACAATGTCAGTTACTATACCAGTTTTAATCACATTCTACCAAAAATTATCTTACAGATGTTTCCATTTCATAATGCAATATAGTGAAATCTTTGCACAGTATTCAGGCTACCAAAGGGAGTAAAGCCAGGTGGTCACAAATTTGACCAGATGACCACTCTGTGATCAAAAATCATACTTTTGTTTAAAACAGTTGGCTAATGAAAGTGTGTCATGAAATTTAACTGCATGATACTAAGGTTCATGTAAGCAAATTATTAGACATAAAAATAAAGGTGCCTAACCTAAAAAATTTAAGTCATCTATTACATATATATGAATAAAACAATGTTTTCTCTTGGAAATCAACTGGATTTGGGTCTTTCAGACACAGTACCAGTACTAATAGGAAACAAATAGGTAATCAAATAGTACTTAGCCATTTCACTTTGGTTTCTGCCAGTCTTGCACTTTCATGAATCATTTTAATTTTTTCAACCAGCAAGTTTCTTCTGCTTGGGAGAAGAGCCACTCAAGATGTGAGCTGTGTTTCACAGCTCTGAAAAGAGCTGTTTGATTGCAAACAGATATCCAGTTGTCACTGTAGAATATCTGGGATGAGATACCATCAGGTTGCAAAGGTAAGAAGCAAGTGATATGTCAAAAATCACTCTGCTATTTACAGTACAGTATGACATGTGCACAGGATCCATTAAGGGATTTGGTTGGTCAGAACAAATACTTACACTGTATAGGATGTGTTCACAAGTGTATACTAACTGTCTGCACAAACGTATGGCAATGAACGGGCGAGCATTGGCATTTGAGATATTCTAAGATGGTTAAGTTGCACACTGCTTAAGTGACCTTAGAAGTAAAAAGGGTGGTCAGAATTTACACTGTACAGGTGGTCACTAGATTTGAGTGACTCATGTTATATATCTTCTTTAAACCTAATTAGCTTTCTCACCTTAGCAAGGTCACATCAGAAACAAATGAACAATAGCCTCACTTGCACAACTCTAATTCCTAGTTGTCATGTATAATACACCAATAACAGAGCTCACCATCCACAGACAGGCCCCAGAGACTGCTTTACTTTTCATCTTCATCATTACATCTAACCTGATTCAATCCACTGACAGCACATGCCCCCCACCCCACCCCCAATATATCACATTGATTCAAGTCATTCTGTCAGATGCATGCCCCTCATCCTCCTCAATGTTCACATCCAAATACTTCAAAGCCTACTCCACTTTAGAAAGACTAACTTTGACTGGTTAACCATGTAGTTGGTCACAGTACAGTGGTGGGTGGACTGGAAGTTCTTGTTGTATCAATAATCAATACCAGTTGATTTGATATGATCTTGATGAACAGTAGTCTTATAATTCATTTTCAACATTTACCTGAGGAGATCTAAATTGATTTTTGCCAAAAGTCCATAGAGATATTAATTCTAAAAACTTTTTGCTCTCAACTAATAAACTTCCCTCTTCTACTTCTACCCCTATTCAACTCTTATGCTGATAAAACCATTTTGCATATTCTAACTCATTTTTCCTCCTCTATTCCTTCTAGCATTTGTTCTCTTTCTCATACCTGACACATATCCTCTCTCAGTTCAGACCCATGCAGTGTCTCAGACTGGGAAAACAGTTACCCTGTTAAAACTAAGTGTTAAAATGCATTTTTTCCCTGTATCCCTATCTAAGAGTAATTTGTTTTCCTTTGTTCAGTTCTAAAACATCACAATTCAACCCTGTAATTCAAAGTCTGCTTCCCAAAATGCTGGGGGTGTTGTATAAGTGCTGTAATTATTTTTCTTGTGGGTAAGTATTTCCTAACATCTGGAGTTGCTCTTCCTCCCACACTTTTCTATAGGTACTAATTCAATTGTTCTCATGAGCTGTATGTATGTGTCCTCACCTACAAGGCTTGTTTCTTTCACCTGACTGGGTCATGTTTTGACCATGCCAAGCTCAAAGAAAAAAAAAAAAAAAAAGGCCAACATTTTATAATTAATCTGTAAGTGTATTTAACACTATAGTAGGGAAACTGTCATATATGTTTGAACTAAATGCGTTACAATTATCTTTTAATTCATCCTCTAAAGAAATCATTATTTTTTTCATTTACATATAACTCAAATTTCTGATGGAAAATTCCTTTGTGGCAACAAAGGAAAACTTAAGAGTTTAAAATCAGAAGAAATTTTACTTTCTTTTTACCTAAAATGAAATGCTGCTTGGTATGTATCTATATTATAATGCTTGTTCCAACTGGAACTTCCTCAAGGGGGTGGCCATGGCAACAGAGTCTCTGTAACTAGTGAACTCCAGTGTCACTTCTTAGCCTTTAGTACCTTACCCTTAACAGGCTTCTGACAGAAAGCAACTCTACCGCAGTGTTTGCATGGTAATTGATTTAATAGTACATATTTTGTCTACATCTTACTCAATGAATTTCATGTGTTGTATTCAGTGAGGTCATATGACTGTCTTAGCAGGGGTAATGTTATGTATCCAGTCATAACATGTTGGTATTACATATGTTCCTTAAACACCTGTGAAGGTTTTCTGAGGAGAGCACCATATCAGTTACCTATCACACTGCCAGAAATCTGCTATTACAGCAGTGCATTTGATGCAAAGAGAGTAAAACAAAATCTAATATAACTATTTTACGATCTTAGCCGACTTTACTTGGGAAAATGAGACTGTATTTCAATATATGAGGTTGGTTATTGGAACTGTAAGGCTCTGAATCATGGTTTTGCATAAAATGAGTATTCCTCTCTTTACATGAGTCATATACAGTGCATTCTATACCAAAAAGTGAACTAGATTATTTTGAAATCAAAGCACTGCTTGGCTCATATCACAAACTGAAACACTTGTCTCTGTTACAAAACTGAATATATGAATTAGTTTAAAATTCTGTACATTTTGGGGGTAAAGATTAAAAGTTTAAGTCTGTTGTTATGGATGCGTTAGTTCTATATCTCAGAATAATCACATAAAGAGCCTTTCAGAAGCAGAAGCCCACATTTGGTGTGGTTGTCCATTAAAACATATCACATTAACTTATGCTATGAAAATAAATTCTGTATATCTGGGTTCTAGTGTTGTTATGGTAATGCCAGTATGCACAATGCATATATCTCAAGCAATGTTTGTTAAGAGTCTAATCTTCAATCTTCTAATCTTCAGTATCACCCTCTGTCACTGCTACTCTCTCTCCTGGAAACTTGGTGGATGCCAGGAACACTCTGGAGCTTCTTAGGCCCAGCAAAATCCACATCATGAAAAATTTGGGTATGAAACTCAAAGATGTTCATGAGAGACTGAAATTTTCCTTAACTATATCATAGGAGAGAATAGATATGAACTGAAGATGAAATGCCTGACAATAGTACAAAACAGCCTTCTTTTGGTCAGATACACCAACAGAGAATCATAGTATGTAGTGATACTGAGGATGTATTCATTTTAATACATTGTGAAATGTGAATAATTATAGAATCTTAAAGATTACTGATTGTATGACCAATCATAATGCCCTTTAATATACTAATTTACTATGAAGAAGACAGAAAAGAGCAACTAAAATTAATTCTTACACTGTCATAGTGATTTAACTAATTCTGCATTACACTTCAAATGAACGTATTCATATTATTGCAATTATTCCATGAAAATTAAAGACCGCTTTTGATTCTGCTGCTGTTCTCACCAAATTCTGACACAGTGAGTGGCTACGGTACTGAACACAGCATCTTCATGAGCATGGGTCTACTATACACAACACACTGATACAAGGACACATCTATTTTGAAATATGGGATCTTTAATACACCAAAAATAAATCAGTACAAGAAATAAGCTGCTGCTGTTATACACTTATGCTCACCTTATTATATTTATATTGCCCAACAGGGACATGATCTTTCCTCAAGACCCCCGTTTCATTGAATTCCTGTATGTTGATAACATCATATTCAGCGTTGATTCGGTCACCATTCTCATCAAAGGCAACTTTACCCGTGAGTCCATTTTTCAGGACTTGATCTAAAATGTACCTGAAATATAAGCATAGGGATGACATAATTGAAAATGGTTAGTAGCATAATAAAGAAATTAAAGGTTTCAAAAACAATTCTAGTGAAACAGAAATGCAAAAAGAAAATACACCAACAGGGGAAGCATGGAGCGAGAAGAGACGAAAAAGTAATGTCCAAATGAGTCAAATGTGGAATCCAGTAATGGTTTCAAGGCACCTGCTTGACATATGTCTTATTTCCATATAAAAAATCATATTCATTTTAGCATATTTTGCTATTTCATTCTTGTCAAGAAATTTGAGGTTATGATGGATCCTCACTCAATCCAGATCTTGATGAAAATGAAGATTTTTGTGACAAGACATGGTATGAATCTTATCCACTCTGCATCTTGAGGCTAGAGCTATGAGAAACAGAGACCTGTGATGTAGGTTTTCAGCAGGATACAATGGATAAAAGTATCAGGGACTATGTGTTATTTGCTGTATAACTGGAGACTAGGAATGGAGTGATTTGTCAGTTCTGGGGCTAGTTAGATGGATTCCATAACCAAGAGAAAGGGGCTCCTGATGTAGATAAGATGCCATTGGTAAATGCTTATTTACCAATGTCATCTTAGCTACGTCTCTTCCTTGTATATCAACTGACTGTTCTGTGTCTTCTATCTCATTCTTGTATCTCCCCTGACGATGTGATCATTACTCGAAAGTGCACTTGGGAACTTATTGCATTTCATTTTCTTTATGGTTATTAGCATATACATTAATCTATTTATATCTATTTATCATACTTGATCTCTATTTCTCATGTCAGCAAGGAAGCAGCAGGAAACAGATGAAGAAAGACCTATCCACTCATATACACATGTATATATATATATATATAGGGGAGAAAGAATACTTCCCACGTATTCCCTGCGTGTCGTAAGAGGCGACTAAAAGGGGAGGGAGCGGGGGGC
>JAYMFT010412757.1:0-18136 GCA_038088735.1 Panulirus argus | reverse complement strand
CAGGTCAGGACCTGTGGTGTCTGGGAGCTTTTTAGGGTCCAAATAAAATCATTGAGGTAAAATACCAGAGTCATTCAAGATGCTTTTTTGAGCATAAAATCAACACAGGTCTGAACCTGTGGGGTGTGGGGGCTTTTTTGGGTCCAAATAAAATCATTGAGGTAAAATACCAGAGTCATTGGGGATGTTTTTTGAACCTAAAATTGACACAGGTTAGGTTAGGTTAGGTTAGGTTACACAGGTTAGGTTAGGTTAGGTTTTTTTATCCTAAAATCGACACAGGTCCGGACCTGTGGTATTTGGGGGCTTTTTAGAATCCAAATATAATCATTGAGGTAAAATACCAGACTCATTTGAGATGTTTTTTTGAACCTGATATCGGCACAGATCCGTACCTGTGGTGTCTGCGGGCTTTTCTGAGTCCAAATGAAATCATTGAGGGAAAAGACCAGACTCATTTAGGATGCTTTTCTTCAGCCCAAAATCAACACAGGTCTGGATCTTTGATGTCTGGGAGCTTTTTGGGGTCCAAATAAATTTATTGATGCAAAATGCCAGAGTCATTTGGAATTTTTTTTTAGCCTAAAATTGACACAGATCTAAGCCTGTGGTGTCTGTGGCCTTCTCAGGGTCCAAAGGAAATAATTGAGGTAAAATACCAGAGTCATTCAGAATGCTTTTGTGAGTATAAAATCAACACAGGACCGGACTTGTGGTGTGTGTGTGGGCTTTTCTTGGTCCAAATGAAATTATTGATATAAAATACCACTCATTCAGGATGATTTTTTGAGCCTAAAATCAACACAGGTCCAAACCTGTGGTGTCTGGGGGATTTTTGGGGTCCAAATAAAATCATTGAGGTAAGATACTAAAGTCAATCAAGATGCTTTTTTGAGCCTAAAATCAACACAGGACCGGACCTGTGGTGTTTAGGGGCTTTTCGGGGTCCAATTGAAATCATTAGAGAAAATGCCAAAGTCATTCAGGATGCTTTTTTAAGCCTAAAATCAACAGAGGTCCGGACCTGTGGCATCTGAGGGATTTTCAAGGTCCAAATAAAATCATTTAGGTAAAATGCCAGATTTATCCAGGATGCTTTTTTGAGCCTAAAATCAACACAGGTCCTGACCTATGGTGTCTGAGGGCTTTTTAGTTTTCAAGTAATATCATTGAGGGAAAAGACCAGATTCATTTAGGATGCTTTTTTTCCGCTTAATTTCGACACAGGTCTGGATCTCTGTTGTCTGGGGGCTTTTCGGGGTCCAAATAATATCGTTGAGGCAAAATACCAGAGTCATTCGGAATTTTTTTTTAGCTTAGAATTGACACAGGTCTAGACCTGTGGTGTCTGGGGCCATTTCGGGGTCCAAAGGAAATAATTGAGGTAAAATACCAGAGTCATTCGGGATGCTTTTGTGAGAATAATGTCAACACAGGCCTGGACCTGTGGTGTGTGGGGGCATTTTGGGGTCCAAGTAAAATCATTGAGGTAAGATACTAGAGTCAATCAAGATGCTTTTTTGAGCCTAAAATCAACACAGGACTGGACCTGTGGTGTTTAGGGGCTTTTCGGGGTCCAGTTGAAATCATTAGAGAAAATACCAAAGTCATTCAGGATGCTTTTTTAAGCCTAAAATCAACAAAGGTCTGGACCTGTGGCATCTGAGGGATTTTCAGGGTTTAAATAAAATCATTTAGGTAAAATACCAGATTTATCCAGGATGCTTTTTTGACCCTAAAATCAACACAGGTCCTGACCTGTGGTGTCTGGGGGCTTTTCAGTTTTAAAGTAAAATCATTGAGGGAAAAGACCAGATTCATTTAATATGCTTTTTTTCAATCTAAAATCAACACAGGTTCTGACCTGTGGTGTTTAGGGGCTTTTTAGGGTCTAAATAAAATCATCGAGATGATATACCATATTCATTCGGGATGCTTTTTTGACCTTAAAATTGACATAGGTCTGGAACTGTGATGTCTGGGGGCTTTTTAGCATCCAAATAGAATCATTGAGGTAAAATACCAGAGTCATTCAGGATGCTTTTTTTTAGCCTAAGATCAACACAGGTCTGGACTTGTGGTGTCTGGGGGCTTTTCAGGGTCCAAATATAATCATTGAGGTAAAATACCAGATTTATTCAGGATGCTTTTTTGAGCTTAAAATTGGCACAGGTCAGGACCTGTGGTGTCTAGGGGCTTTTTAGGGTCCAAATAAAATTATTGATGTAAAATACCAGATTCATTGCACATGCTTTTTTGAGCATAAAATCAACACAGGTCTGGACCTGTGGTGTCTGGGGGCTTTTTGGGGTCCAAATAAAATCATTGAGATAAAATACCAGAGTCATTGGGGTGTCTAGGGGCTTTTCTGGGTCCATATATAATCATTGAGGTAAAATATCAGAGTCATTATGGATGCTTTTTGATCCTAAAATTGACACAGATCCAGACCTGTGGTGTCTAGGTGCTTTTCAGGGTACAAATAAAATCATTGAGGTAAAATACCAGATTCATTCGGGATGCTTTTTTGAGCCTAAAATCGACACGGGTCCGGACCTGTGGTGTCTGGGGAATTTTTAGGTCCAAATGAAATCATTTAGGTAAAATACCATATTCATTTGGGATGTTTTTTGAACCTGAAATTGGCACAGGTCGGTACCTGTGGTTTCTGCGAGATTTTCTGAGTGCAAATAAAATCATTGAGGTAAAATACCAGAGTTATTCGGGATGCTTTTTTGAGCCTAAAATCGACACAGGTCCGGACTTGTGGTGTCTGGGGACTTTTTTGGGTCCAAATAAAATCGCTGGGGTTAAATACCAGTCATTCACGATGCTTTCCTGAGCTTAAAATAGACACAGATCTGGACCTGTGGTGTTTGATAGCTTTTCAGGGTCCAAATAAAATCATTGATGTAAAATACCAGATTCATTCCGCATGCTTTTTTGAGCCTAAAATCAGCACAGACCCTGACCTGTGGTATCTTGGGGCTTTTTGGAATCCAAATATAATTATTAAGGTAAAATACCAGGCTCATTCGGGATGTTTTTAGGAACCTGATATCGGCACCTGTGGTGTCTACGGGATTTTCTGAATCCAAATGAAAGCATTGAGATAAAATTCAGTCATTCGGTATGCTTTTTTGAGCCTAAAATCGTCACAGGACCTGTGGTGTCTAGGGGCTTCTTGGGGTCCCAATAAAATTATTTGGGTGAAATACCAGGTTCACTTATTTGAAGATGAATGACTTATCAAGTATTATTTAGCTTTGATTCTGGCATGATTTGTGCACTTTGAGAGAAGGACTTTCGATTATGTTATCTGCTTTAAACTATGTAGTCTTGTTTTTTGTATGTATCGTATTCCTTTCAGGTTATAATACACTTTCTGGTACTCTCTGGGTAAAAATGTTTTATCTAAGCATGTAGAATTTTATTAGAATATATTTAAATAGGATTTACATTTTCTTTTTTTTTTTTTTTTGGCAGCTGTCACAAAGTCTGACATTTTGAGTGCTCTTGTCAGTCCCATATTTTATACTGCATTTCATTTTATGAGTATTTATAGTGTTAAAAAAAAAAAGATTATTGAGACCTTTAGGGACAGATTGTATTTACAAAATTTAAATTTCAAGTCTTGAGGAATTGCACTGGTAGGTAGGTAAATGAATTTACCACTTTATTTACAAAAGTTTTTTTTAACATGTAAATTTCTATTTAATCCGTTGCTGAAAGGAAATTTGATGAATGTATTGAAAAAAATATTGGTTTTATGGCGAGGTTGGATGATGGAAGTGAGTTGAGTGAGGATGGATGAGAGGGACTAGGAGGTGGGTGAGGGTAGATGAATAGGACAGGGATGAGTAAAGAGGATGAATCGGACGGGGGTGAGTAAAGTGGATGAAAGGGAAGCGAAACAAGTGAGTGGGTAATAGGGACAGGGGGAGCGCGCGAGTGTGGATGACAGACGAGTAGCCAGAGTGGATGAGAGCATCCATACTCAGGGTGATGACGGTTGACCAGTGGAGCCAGGATGATGCTCCTCTGTAAACAACAACACAGGAAAGCTATATCACTCAAGAAGCTGTTGCAGAGGACAGTCCATGTTGACTTTCTTGCCTTCCCAGATCATGTTGGGTTAGTCGTGATTAATAGGTGATTATTCATTTGCATATGAGTACATCAATCTTATTTAGGATAAGTTAATTTATCCATAACATAACCTTTTGTGACTTGGGTTGATTCTCCTATACTCATATAATGAGGTCGACTCCCCCATAACCACTTGTAGGGGTGGATTCTCCTATACTCATATAATGAGGTCGATTCCTTCATAACCACTTATAGGTGGTCGATTCTCCTATACTCATATAATGAGGTCGACTCCCCTATAACTGCTTGTAGGGAGTCGATCGATTCTCTTATACTCATATTACTATAGGGTCGACCTCCCATAAGTACTCACCTATGAGGTGGAGTCCCCTCATATCCACTTGTAAGGGACGATCGACCGACTTCCTCACACCCACTCATGGGATTCACTACACCATAAATTTGTAATGTACCATAAAGAAATAGAACAATTCGTCTTTATACACCAGATATTTATCTCGTGCTGTCTCAGTTCAATGTCGACGGATCCTATGGTGTTACGACGTGTAATATATACGACATATCAAAGCCTTGGTCGTCCCGGGGTTGGTGGGGGAGAGTGACCTAGTCGTCGTCCTCACAGTCGTCCAGTGAGGAAAGGCCCGAGTGGGGCTCCTGCTGGGGAGCTTGGCTGGCCTCCGCCAGGGCAGGGTATGAGAGGCCTTCCGCGGTGTCGGCCTGCACGGGACCCGCAGAGAGGGAGGGCGAAGGAGGAGGAGGAGAAGGAGGAGCTGCTAAGGGAGCCTTGGGAAAGGTCTGGGGAGGAGGGGCGGAAGCCACGGCGGGAGCCTCAGCCATGGCTGTTGGAGGAGCACGATATGTTAAAGGAGCTTCAGGCATGGATGCTGGAGGAGCAGCCGGTACGGGAGCCTCATGCACGGCTGGAAGAGGAGGAGCAGCCGGTAAGGGAGCCTCAGGCATGGCTGTTGGAGGAGCAGGATATGTTAAGGGAGCTTCAGGCATTGCTGTTGGAGGAGCAGGAGGCATTAATGGAGCCTCCGGTATGGCTGTTGGAGGAGCAGGAGGCATCAAGGGAGCCTCAGGCAAGGCTGGAGGAGGAGCAGCAGCCATTAAGGGAACCTTAGGCATGGCTGTTGGAGGAGCAGCCGGTAAGGGAGCCTCAGGCACGGCTGGAGAAGGAGGAGCTATTAAGGGAGCCTCAGGCACGGCTGTTGGAGGAGCAGGATATGTTAAGGGAGCCTCAAGCATGGCTGTTGGAGGAACAGGAGGCATTAGGGGAGCCTCAGGCATGACTGTTGGAGGAGCAGCCGGTAAGGGAGCCTCAGGCATGGCTGTTGGAAGAGCAGGATATGTTAAGGGAGCTTCAGGCATGACTGTTGGAGGAGCATAAGGCATTAAGGGAGCCTCAGGCATGGCTGTTGGAGGAGCAGGAGGCGTTAGGGGAGCCTCAGGAATGACTGTTGGAGTTGCAGCCGGTAAGGGAGCCTCAGGCACAGCTGTTGGAAGAGCAGGATATGTTAAGGGAGCTTCAGGCATGACTGTTGGAGGAGCAGAAGGCATTAAGGGAGCCTCAGGCATGGATGTTGGAGGAGCAGGAGGCGTTAGGGGAGCCTCAGGCATGGCTGTTTGAGGAGCAGGATATGTTAAGGGAGCCTCAGGCATGACTGTTGGAGGAGCAGCCGGTAAGGGAGCCTCAGGCACGGCTGGAGAAGAAGTAGCAGCCATTAAGGGAGCTTCAGGCACGGCTGTTGGAGGAGCGGCGGCCGGTGAGGGAGCCCCGGGCACGGCCGTCGGCGGTGCCCCTTTGGGAAGTGGTAGGCCAGGCCCCAGAGGCACCTGGAAGACGGAGGGCTGCTGAGCTTCCAGAGGTCCCCCGGAGATTGGTGGTCGGGAAGCCGTCATGGTGGGCCCAGAGAATGACGGCTGGTCCGCCTCCAAGGAGTCATCGTGGGTGGACGCTGGGGCATACTGTAAGGGCGCCCCTGGCGTGGCCGCTAAGGGAACCCCAGGCAAAGCTGGTGAGTCAGGTGCTGGACCAGCTGCTAAGGGGGCTCCAGCCGCAGGTGCTGGACCAGCTGCTAAGGGGGCTTCAGGCGCAGGTGCTGGACCAGCTGCTAAGGGGGCTCCAGGCGCAGGTGCTGGACCAGCTGCTGAGGGGGCTCCAGCCCCAGGTGCTGGACCAGCTGCTAAGGGGGCTCCAGTCGCAGGTGCTGGATCAGCTGCTAATGGATATCCAGCCGCAGGTGCTGGACCAGCTGCTAAGGGGGCTCCAGGCGCAGGTGCTGGACCAGCTGCTGAGGGGGCTCCAGGCGCAGGTGCTGGACCAGCTGCTAAGGGGGCTCCAGGCGCATGTGCTGTACCAGCTGCTATGGGGGCTCCAGTCGAAGGTGCTGGATCAGCTGCTAATGGATATCCAGGCGCAGGTGCTGTACCAGCTGCTAGTGGGGCTCCTGGCGCAGGTGCTGTACCAGCTGCTGAGGGTGCTCCAGGCGCAGGTGCCGGACCAGCTGCCAATGGTGCTCCAGGCGCAGGTGCTGGACCAGCTGCTAAGGGTGCTTCAGGCGCTGGACCAGCTGCTAAGGGTGCTCCAGGCGCAGATGCTGGACCAGCTGATAAGGGTGCTCCTGGCGCAGATGCTGGACCAGCTGCTGAGGGGGTTCCAGGCGCAAGTGCTGGACCAGCTGCTGAGCGGGCTCCAGGCGCAGGTGCTGGATCAGCTGCTAATGGGTATCCAGTCGCAGGTGCTGGACCAGCTGCTGAGAGGACTGGAGATGCTGAACCAGCTGCTAAGCCAGGCGCAGGTGCTGGATCAGCTGCTGTGGGAACTGCAGGTGCTGGGCCAACTGCTAAGGGGGCTGCAGGCGCAGATGCAGGACCAGCTGCTAAGTTAGGCGCAGGTGCTGGATCAGCTGCTGTGGGGACTGCAGGTGCTGGGCCAGCTGCTAAGCCAAGTGCAGGTGCTGGAGCAGCTGCTGATGGGGCTTCAGGCGTAGGTTCTGGAAAAGCTGCTGAGGGAGCGCTGGACGCAGGTGGTGGTTCAGCTGTTAAGGGAGCTTCAGCGACAGGACTAAGAGCGGCAGGTGCCGAGGCAGTTTCTATCGATGTCTCAGATTTGACTGCCTGGACCCCTGCGGCGGTTTCCAGGGACGTCCCCAAACTAGTTACTGGTTCAGGCCCCATCGGGACCCCAGTAGAGACTCCTGATGCTGAGTCCGTCTCTTCAGAGTCGTCTGACGTGGGTGCTGCTGTGTCAGCCTCAGAGGGGTACCCAGTGAGTAACGAGGGTCTAGAGTGTGAGGGAGAGCGAGAGGCAGGGTCCTGGGCTGTGTCCAAGTTGGCTTCGAACTTCGGCACCTCGAGGACTACGGCAGACGGCGTCGGGGCCCTTGATGTTACCGCTGGAGCAGCCTCCGAATAGGCTCCAGAGGCAGCCACAGATCTCGAGGGCGCTCCGATGGAATGAGCCTCGCCGGCTTTCAAGGGAGCCACGGAAACGGGTGCCTGGTCTCCTGAGACAGCCGGCTGGAAGATCTCGGAAGTGCCTACTGGAGCAGCCTCTTCGGGAACCCCAGAGGCACCTGCTGGGTCAGCCTTCAAAGGAGACCCAGAGGTATAGGCAGGATCCAGTTCCTGGGGCATCCCTGGACCGGGAGGGTTCTTAGTTTCCATGACGACTGGAGAGGTCAGTGCAGGACCAGTTGCCAGACGTTCTCCAGAAGGAGGTGCTGGATCAGTTTGCGATGGTGACGCAGAGAGTGACGCTGGAGTGTCTTGTGAGGGAGCGACGGAGGCAGGTGCTGCACCAACTTCCAAGGGCTTGGCAGAGGCAAGTGCCGGGGCGGGTTCCGGTGCAACTCCAGCGATGGATGCTGAGGCTCCTAAGGTTTCCTGCAAATGAATCTCTGGTGGAGCCACAGGGGCTGCATCCAGAGTGCCTCCAGTGGCCGGGACTGGATCGCCATCCAAGGTGGCCCCACCGGCGATGGCAGGATAAGCTTCCTTGGATTCCACAGCGGCAGGATCTACCTGAACCGAAGCCTGCAAATGGGTTCCAGAGGTGGCTGCTGGAACAGCCCCCATGGATGCCCTTGGTTTGGGAGCCTGGACCCCAGAAGTAGACTGCGTCAGGAACGTTAAATCTGTCTTTAAGAAGACTCCTGGGATCTCTGCTGAAGTGACCCCTGCCGTAGGTGCTGGAAGCGCTCTGCTGGGGGCGCTTGCTGGCATGCCAGTAGCATCATCCAAGAAGAGGGTGCCACCATCTTCTCCAGATGAAGACTCCGCTGCTCGTACTCTTCTTGTGACCGAAGGAGGCGCGGGGAACAATCGCGGCCTATGGAAGTACAGTCCACGGAGAAAGAAGGTTCCGGGAGCGGCTTCGGTCAAGGATATTACCACCAGCAGTGCCTGGAACGGCATAGAAAAAAAGGACATTAATCCAAATGAAGAATTAAGAGCATGCTTTTTCTTACACCAGATACGAAGAAAGATCTCATCAAAAGCCTTTACCGAAATATCGAATGCATTTATTGCAAGTGGCATTGACCATCAAATAGCATCTTGATACAGACATTCCGTGAGGTAACTTTGTAAACATTGCTGAAAAGTAGGGTATTTTTGGGTACGAGTACGATAACCGATCATCCTCATTCATTTGATAGGTCTTCATGGTCTCTAGTTAAGGTCATCGCTAACAACTTCTGTCGCTCCGCCTTCCATTCACTTTTCCGGCCTGACGGTACTATATCCGTCTCTCCAGTAGACAAAGCAACACTCTGTGGTACTCGGTTCTCCTCTGACTATCCTTGGATGACTCAAAACATTCCCTCACATAGTGAAGGAATACATTACAGTACAGTAGTATTTTTTTTAGTTAAAGCGTTTTACATGATTGGTCTTTATCAGCTGACGCTGTATACACAGTTATAAACTTAGGAGCCGGTCGTTAACAAATTTGAAGAAGACGAAAGAGACGTTAGTAAATATTTAACATTTACGAAAAGTCTTACAAAAAAAATATTTCTTACGTTAGATAAGTTGATATTTACAAAGACAGAGCAATTATGGTTACATTTATGACTCATAGGGGAATAACTTTAAAGTTAATGAGGAGCAGTTATTGTTTAATTCTATCTTGGATTTTCTGAAGTATAGGCATTCTAATATCTGATTCGCTATGACCAGTCCACCACATTCCTTCCTTAGAGAAAACTGTCATCGGGACACCTATAGACTACACCCGAATGGCTTTTCAGTAATAGATCAAGGCTATAGTGAACCGGACATGCGGATTTTCAGATGCGTATGTATGAGACGATCCAGGCCAGAAGTAAACAATAACTTTCATAAACAATATAATAAGACATTCAAGTTACACCTGTCTGCCAACAATATGGGACCGATTTCTGTTACAATCACATACTAACTTTCGTAATTATGATAATGAACGTAACTAAATTTGATTTGTTTTTATATATATTAACTTACTGAATGGTTCTTAATTGTTTGTGAGATACTGCTTTTGTAAATATGACTTTTAACTAATTGTCTGGAGTCCTTGAAACACGTCAGCGGCCATATAAGTGAAAACACGATTAGGTGTCATTTGCTGGAGACTAATTTTGGAGCTCACATTACCCGGAAAATCATATATCATCGTAAAAACCTTTAGCATTCTAGATGCTGAAAGTGTATTAGGATTTTATACATTTATTATGAGTATTTTTTTGTAAATTTATCGTTATTTTGGTCGTTTTGATTGTAAATAGGTAAGTTACCTCAAGCATAGTTAGTGAGAAACATGATATTTGTGATTTGCTTTGATAACTGTGTTAGCAGATCGTCTCCTAGACAGGGTAGCGGGATACGAACCCACGTTGTCTTTCCGGGCGTGGGTTCGCATACCACGCGGGGTCAAGATGGGTTCTTCTGGAGCGGGAAGGTCCTCGACGAGGCTCTCTGTACTCCTTTCCATCCATTGGCGATGCTGGTACGTACTTTCTCGCTCACGATGATACGACTTGCCATAAGAGTTTGAGAACTCCTGTCTTTAATCGTATTACAAACACACACACACACACACACACATACCCCTCCCCGAGGTTGCGCGGCATTCAGTAGCGGGGACATGTGTGTTACACATTCGTATTGTACGGGGGAGGGAGTTCTGCTACACTCGTGGGGTCCCAGTACCCCCCCCCCCCCCCCCCCCCCCCCCTCTTGAACTTTTCAAGCTAACATAAAAATTTTTTAGAACATTTATCATAACATTCACAATTTATTATTAATTTCATTTATTTGTCGTATTGCGTTATATCGTGTGTGTGTATATGTGTATGTGTGTATGCATGTGTGTGTGTGTGTGTGTGTGTGTGTGTGTGTGTGTGTGCAGCTTGTGACAAAACAAAAACGCCCACACGTTATTTAAACTAGGAAACCTTGAGCAGCGAGGAAACTAGTTTTTCTGTGTCTACTTACAAGTTTAGGCTTGGCAAATACCAAAGGTAAATTGCAATTTGTCCCAAGAGACTGAATATTGTTAATTGATAATGAATAATGTTGATTAATTGGTTGTTTCCACGGATCCCGTGGCGAGTGCAGAGTGAGGCTTTATATATTGTTGTTGTTGTCGATCAGCTGATGAAGAGCAGTGTTGATAGAGAAGTCAGCTGATTGCTTAGTTATGACGTCACCTGCCAGCTGATTTCCAGCATGACACTGTCCTCCAGTTGCGTAAGACATTGTCAGACAGTAAGGTAGGACACTGTCAGTAAGGTAGGGCACTGTCACTAAGGTAGGGCACTGTCAGTAAGATAGGGCACTGTCACTAAGGTAGGACACTGTCAGACAGTAAGATAGGGCACCTGTCGGTAAGGTTGGGCACTGTCAATAAAATAGGGCACTGTCACTAAGGTAGGACAGCCAGACAATAAGGTAGGACACTGTCAGTAAGGTAGGGCACTGTCAGAGTAAGGTAGGACACTCAGTAAGGAAGGCCAGTGTCAGACAGTAAGATAGGACACTGTCGGACAGTATCTTGGTCGCTGATGAATACGACCGGATGAAGAATGCAAGTGATGACCACTACTCATTGATGAGTACGGCCCGGTCACGAATGCAAGCCGGCTATGAGTGCGACACAGCGATAATTGCGAGTCATGAGTACGAGTCAGTAATGAGTATGGCCTAGCCATGGGTACGATCCAGCGAGGAGTGCGACTCAAGTCATGAGTAGGATTTAATCATGAGTACGTATCAAGACATGAGTACGGTCTAATTATGATTACAACAGTCATATGACAAGCGGTGAGTACAACCCAATCATGAGTATTGGGGCATGATGAGTACCGACCCACAGAGTCGGGCAGTAGCAAGGAACACTGCTCATGTTCTGTGTTCATGTACCCGTTAATTCCTTTCATTCATCAGTTATTCATGATGAATGTTCACAGCTGAATAACGCCGCAATGAAAAAAAATTGTGGTCTGTTGGTAGGAGAAGTCATTCTGAACCTTTCTCTTTATCCTGAAGAGTTCATATGAATCAGTTCTAGACAGTTTTACCGTAGCGCGCCCGCGCGAGGGTCGAACCCTGGCTTCTGAGAAGAGAAAGCACAACGGACCACTGATCAGGATCAGGGTGTGGGCGGTTTCCCACACCCCAACACGGGGCCACAGGTACATAGTGGGTGGGGCTCTGGAGCTGTAGGTATCAGTTCCAGAGTGGAGGGTGTTGTGTCCCATCAGTGGTCTAGAGCTACACTGTCCGACTCTTTTTTTCCCAGTTCATGTTGTCATATATATATATATATATATATATACATACATATATACAAAGACACACACCTTACCTTCCTGCCTCAGGAGTCTCCTTTATCCTTATGAGGCTCCTGCAGTGCTGAGGAAGCTGGCCACGTCCACTGGACTAGACCACAGGTCATAGAGCGTTGTGATGTGTGTGTGCAGAGAGCACAGGGCAATTGGTTTGTAAGTGTTCTGTGTCTTTATAGCAACTGCATCGTGGGCATTGAAGGTTCTTGGGTATGTTGAAACGGTGTTTGTGGTGATGCGTTGATGCCCAGAGCGTAAGCGGGATAGTGTGACCCGTGTTTGTCTGGGGAGTGTGGTTTCTGATGGGTGTATTTATGTCTGGTGAGTTAAGAGTTTCTAAGACTGATTTGGGACGTTGGTTGCTTAATGCTTGACGGGTTATTTACAGTGTGTGTGGGGTTTGTCAGCATTGTATTATATCTTTGGAGGATAGGGTATCATTTGTTGTTAGTGGCTACTAAAGCGTGAGTCATGGTAGGCAGGCGCACACACCCTCCCAACTCACTCCAACCTACTCCCACCCCCTGATACACACCCCCGTAGGTCAGTGGGGGGGGGGGGAGGAAAGAGCCACCACTCACCCCTAGACAAATCGCGTAGGCGGCCATGTTTTGGGGCTTCGGGTCCCGGTGGGTGCGAGCGAAAGATCGCTGGCGAACAGACTCGCTGGCGACCACTTGTCCCGATGGCACACTGAGCGCCCGAAGGAGAAAAAAAAGGGGGCGGCACTGGGACACTCAGCAGTGCACTCCCAGGAGGAGTACTAGAGTGCCACGATTGTCCTCACCGTGTATATATACCCTCATACCACACCCCCCTTCCTCTGTTGCCAGCTGCGATAATTTACCCGACGAGTGGCCTGGTGTTATTTGGCTAATGCCAACGTTATATGAGGCAACAGTTGCCCTCAGAAGAAGAAAAAAGACACAGAAAGACTGCTAACCTAAAACAGACTCAAGTGTTGTTGCTAGAATAGGCGATAAAGTGTTTCTTTTTGGCTTGGTTCGGCCCTAGGTTCCTTTTGCGTTGATCAGTATGAAGTGATAAAATGGGATTTTTCAATTTTCAATTGCAGCTTTTTGTCACAATATAAACTGTATTTCAAAAAAAAAAATATTTTTTTTTTTTCGAAAAAGCCAAGATGTTTCGTTTCAGCTCAGAGTTCATTATTGCTGTTGTAAATGATTAACGGAATAGAACCCAGAACCTCAACCTGCAGGTGTTGGTAAGGTTAGGATATGACAGTACCCCTCAGCTCTAAGGTGTCAGTGACAGATAGCAGTGCCATAGCCTCTGTTGCATAGATAATAATACTGATGGCATAGAAGGTGCAGATTGAATGGCCATAGTCTTTGCTGTGTAGATATTGTTGATTGCATAGAAGGAGCAAATTGAATGGCCCAGAGGCAATTAGAACCACCAAATTGGCCTGACAAACAAGAAATGTATTTTCCTAATAACCCAGGTGATTAGCAGCACTCTTACGTCAACACAAGCAGCACATAATCATCTTAATTAGTCACACACAGGCAATTAGCCATACCGGTTTGTCTAGACAACACATGTTCTCCTAATAACCCACATGTAGTGGTAATTAACACCACCATTATGCCTCCACAAACAGCATTTACCTCCCCAGTTAGTCAGCATTAAGAGGCAATTAGCACCGTCATTTTGTCAACACAAATACAATATCCACAAACACATTCCGCGTTAAATTTCAGTTTAACAACAACAACATTACCATGCGGTGAGATCTGCTTCTGCGCAGTTAACATTTAACTCGTAAATGGCTTCTGGATCAGCAGGCCATCCCCCTGAATATTGTATCTTATGACGCAAAAAAAAAAAAAAGGGGGGGGGGAGGAGAGAGTTGGACTACGCGGATGTCAAATTTACATTTCCTGTCTCCTGAGCTTAGAGAGAGTGGATAGCGCGTAAATCCATTCTCGCACCCGTATTTATTTCGAACCAACACGTGGATGGTGGAGGGACTCTCTCTCTCTCTCTCTCTCTCTCTCTCTCTCTCTCTCTCTCTCTCTCTTCCCAAGCCAATCCAGTCTCCAGTTCTGCTCCATCGCGTGTAATACGACCACCACCTGAAACTACGCACCCCCAGACATGAGTGGGTTACACTTTTTCTTTTGTTTTTCCCGTCTGCGTTCGGGACCCCATCTGTCCGTCCGTCCATCTCTCTCTCTCTAACAATGTAAACATCGATTGAGTGAACGTGCCTAAGATGCAACCGCGACACCATACTTGGAGGGGAGGGTTCCGGAAGAGAGAAAGAGAGAGAGAGAGAGAGGGAGGACAATAAGTGGTTGCACCGCGAGCGACCAAAGTCACGCCTGGCGAGGCTGTGCTATGGACAGTAGACGGAGAGGAGTCTAAAAGTCTCGCTGAGGACCTTTCCCGCTCAAAAAAAGGGGGGGGGGCCCATGCTTTCCCCAGCTCCTGTGCGGAGAGTAAGCATCGAAGCTACACGTAGAGTTGACTAGTTGATTTACCCATCTGTTACCCGTACTTACCTACCCGATTGAAGATGAGAGTAGCCTAATTAATAGATGAATAGAATTTCCTTGATATTTTCCTAGAAGACTTTAACTCGTTATAGAAAAAACAGTAGCCTAATTAAAAGATGAATAGAATTTCCTTGATATTTTCCCAGAAGACTTTAACTCGTTATAGAAAATATAAATATATGAACAGGAAACTATGATTGCTGTCGTCATAACTGAGCCCTGACTAACTAGTCCCAGTATAACATGAACAGGAATCTTAACACACAGACAGCTGCTTGGCGTTGTAAGGTCGCTAATGTCTCACTTGAGATCATTCTAATTTATGGGGGACGGTGAGGACAGAAGTTCAACTACGGCCTTTTATCTGATACTTCCGTTTGCCTAAGTGAACTTTACTGACACGTCGATATCTCACACACACATACATAATGCATACACGTACACACGCATACATGCATACATTACATACACACACACACACACACACGCATACATATTAAAGAACCTGCTCGTTACCGTAAACCAGTAGTTTAACTCACCAAATAACAGGAAGACCACTTTATTTTCCAACTTGACCTTTTTGGAATACCTTAACACGGAGACACCACTCCGGATGTTTTTGCCTGTAGATTTCTTCAGGTTTCCTGATGATAAGAATTAACGTTTGATTTATAACTATTACCTGAATCACTTTGGGGAAAAAGTTACTCGATATCCATTTCTTTGTCAGAAGTCCCCATTACTCTCCCCGGATCAAGTTTTAAACTGGTGCTTGACCTCTTTTAGATTTCTGTTAACCTCTCGGGGAAGCCGCATTTGTGACAAGGTAATTTTGTAGTTGTTCACGTACCGTTGACTTAACGACCCACTGTGTTCCAGACCATGAAGCCACCACCTTGCCCCTCTCAGGAACTGTCGTTACCAGAAGATTATGATGTATTGGTTTCATCAGGTGTCCCTTTGTTTATTCTATTAAAGGACTGCTTTTGTTCAGCAGACAGGCAGCAGAAGACTGCTTCAGAGATAGCAGACAGGCAGCAGTAGACTGCTTCCTCTTCCAGGAGATAGGAAGCAGATAGCCAGGCGCTTGGCAGTGTATGTGTGTTTGTGTGTGTGTGTGTATGGAGCAGACGTGGTCTGTGTTGATGGCTCTGGGTTTGGTTAAAATGGCTGGACGGGTTACGTGCGCGGGAAGAGGCGGTTATACGGTTGTGTGTAAAATCGTCAGACTTGTCACTAGTACGGGAATACGACGACCCCTCGAGCACGGCGGTACGACCCTTAGGGTACAGTGATGGCCTGGCCGTGGCCCTTGACCTGATTCGTAAGGGTCGGGTCAAAGGACAGGCCAAAGGGCCTGCCCGCACCTTCGTGCTCAAGGGTCACTCAGACTGTCGTACTCAAGGATGGACGAGAGAGAAAAAAAAAAATGTCGAAAAGCATCAGTTAGGGTGTGGAGGCGTCATTATACACCACTGGGGGTCTGCACAAAGACCAGACTTTGAGACCTCTCGTCATCCTTTGGCGCAACCGCCCACAGGATTAGCATGGGGGTGTGCACAAGGAAACTATAGCCTGTGATACCGGCACAAAATCGAATCGGAAGATCCGAAATGGCGGAAGCGACCCGCGTATCTGTCTTAGTCATAGAGAATTGGGTAGAAATAGGGAGATAAAAGAACCCACAGCTTTACGGAAAATCAGTACAGCTATAAAATATTTTCTCATGAGTTATTCTATTCTGCCCCGATCTTTTGAAAGGGAGAGAAAATATAGATTGAAACTTCTTCTAAAACATTTACAACTCTTGATTACAACTCTTGATTACAAAGCTGTGTGTGGTGCAGCATATAACCTGGACCAGTCGAGAGAAAATGGCAATAAAAGGCTTTCTACCTATGTAGAAATGTAGCGCACATTGTAGTGTCTTTAGGAAAAACAAACAAAGGATTACTACATTTTACGTGCTGCCCGCACAAGAGTGACCGTTCGCACACCCGACCCTGTCGTGGACAGCTTTTCCACTAAGCTCTGAGATGGTCTTCAGAAGCTGGCGATGACGATACGAAAATGCGAATACCTGACGTTCCTTTCAGCTAATGAAGAGTGTTTAAATGTCATCGGCCACTCAAGGGTAAGGTCTTGACCCAGTAACATCCCTCCTGTGAATGGAGCATGACGCCATGAGAAAGATTACAGCAGACCTCCGAGCTCATCCTCTCTTTTACTCTCTCTTTTGCGCATGCGCCAGGCCACGACGCGGGGGGGGGGGAGACATGTAAACCATATGGCTCACTGTATATACATATTTTTTTTTTACAGCTGTAAAATTATTGATGCGACAGCTGTAAAAAGATGAATCACTGAGGATAGACTTTTATAGGGTGAACATAATCGGTAAAGAATGAATTATTTATGAGTGCATCATGATTGCTTAGTCAGTACCAGTGATATGCACACAAGGCATCATCGGAAGGAAGTACGAATAGTTATAGAAAGGAGAAGAGCGAGAGAGGCCAGGAAGGATTGTGGGTGGGAGAACAAGTAATAGAGGAGAGGCGTGGTCTACCGGATTGCGGTACGCGCTCCACCCAAGAGATAATGTGGAACATTTTTTGTTTATCTTAATCCAGGACAAGAGTTATTGTGTGAAGACAAAGAGATACCAGTACTCTTTCTTAAGCCAGAGAGTCGGCAGGGACTGACATGCGTATCCACAGACGACAGCAACACCTGTGTATCAAAGACAGCATACAGAGAAAATGATAAGTGTTCGAGCACTTGTCTAATGTCGGACGAGCACAAGGTGAGCTGCCGTTAGAGGCAGGGGAGGAAAGATCTGTTATACACCGTAGTTTGGGATCTCTCGTAAATTATAGCGTGCAATGTGCGAGCTTCAGTCTCACTTCACAGTGAAACAGCGTTGCAGCCCGAGGCATGCATGAGCATCTCGCCCTACCGCCCCTGTCGCATCCCCTGCTAACACCAAAACAACGGGAATCGAACCCTTAAATCCCTGCACACACTTCTTGAACTTGCGCTAGTCTGAGAGATGGGAGACAAGGGGTTGGTTGTTATGCGTGCGAAATATCGATCGAAGATTCTGTGAGTCGTAGGTGTAAATACTCCACAGCTGTCGCAACCTACGCAATACAGGAATCTTTTTATTGTGTGTCGCAAAGCAGTTAATAATCCCCCAAAAAGGAAGGATAAGAACAAGTCATCTTGTGATGCGGTACCAAGTCGTCCCAGCAAACAACAAGGTCGTCGTCTTTATTTTACATTTTTTGTTTGTTGCCGTCCACTACACACACACACACACACACCTGTCAAGGCCGTAGGCAAAGAAACTCATAGTAAAGAAGATACCCCGTTGCTCCCAACAGGTGGTGGTTTTGGTAGGTTACAGTGTCTGTTTTCCGTCAAGGGAGAGAGAGAGAGAGAGAGTCCGGATCGTACCCCGCGCCCGCCTAGGTTAAGGATATAAGTACCCCAGCGAGGCAGACATCATGGTGTAAGTAGAGAAGACCGACTTTGCAGTAAATGTGACACGTGGGGTGATAATACCATGTTCTCTTTGACTGCATTGATAAGGGATATTGTGAGACTAAGGGGTATGTATTTGTCAAATTATTTTACGTATAGGCCAACTTACTTTAAATATATTTTGTTGAT